>CAUYQV010004028.1:0-30730 GCA_963574575.1 Galagoides demidoff
TTTCATAATTTTTTTTTTGAAAGTCACAGATTGTTTATCATTCTATATGTAATTGGATTAGGAGAAAAATGAAGAACCCACTGGTAGCAGGAATAAGTAAGAATCTTCTAGGATCTGCCATTTGATGAGATCTTCAGTTACCGTGCATTTCCATTGTTTTTCCATGGCAGAACATACAGCAAAGATTTGGGAACTCACATGCCTGAAGCCAGGTTACTCTTATGTTCCATGACTATGTTGCTTGCAGGGCTGTTGTTGCCACAGTAGTTGGCTGTACCCCAGACAAATGGGGTGCTGGTCTGTTCCCACAAGTCTTTATCCCAGTCTTCATCACAAAGAGGACACTTCCATGTGCTCTCAGCCAGGGTCTCTTGTCCAAAATTCCTGGTTTGGTTGACAACATCTTGCTCAATATAACTTTTGTCATCACAGCTTGATTTCGGCCCGAGGAACCTGGTGGCGAGCATTGAAGGGACAAGTAGCCAATTTGTTTGCAACATCAGGATGATTCTTTCTGCACTTGATAAGATGATAAGGAAATCTGCAGGCCCTGATCTGGTGCTTTTTATCATAGGGGCATTGTAATAGCTTTTCAGGGTCTAGGGAGTCGATGTAAGTATCTTCCATGTTGGAAATAAAGGAGCTGAATCCAAGTGCTTGGTCAGACACACTCTCCATTATTTTATTTTTAATTGATAATACTTGTATATATTTATGGGCTACAATGTGATGTACCAATACGTGGTCAAATCAGGCTAATTAGCACGTCAATAACCTCAAAGATGCATCCTTTCTTTGTGGTGAGAACATTTAAAATTCCCTTTTTTTACCTGTTTTGAAATATACAATACATTATTAACTGTCGTGATCTTGCTGTGCAATAGACCATCCAAATGTATTCCTTCTACTTGACTGAAACTCTGCGCCCTTTCCCTCTCCACTCCGGTATCCACTATTCTACTCTCTACTTCTACGAGTTTGATATTTTAGATTCCACCTGTAAGTAAGATCACTTGGTATTTGCTTCTGTGTGCCTGGCTTATTTCACTTTACACAATGTGCTCTAGGTTTAAGCATGTTGTTGCAAATGACAGCATTTCCTTTGTGAAAATAGAAGACTTTTTGAATAGGGCATGAGTTCGATGTCAATTTTTTTTTTCAAATAGACAACCACAGTCTGACCCTATTTATTGAATAATACATCCTTTCCTCCACTAATTAAAAATTCAGTTTTTATTACTCACCTATCATGTAGCCACCATGACAGCTGAATTTGTGTCTTGATATCATTGAGTTCCAGTAGTCCATTCTGTAGGCTTCGGTGTGGAGCTATGCCATTTTCTTTTTTCCTGTCACATTAAAAGTATATAGTTCTAGCTGACAAATTAACTCCCCCATCTGTTCTTCCTTTTTCAATTTTTCTGGCTAATAGCTGTTCTATTTTTTTGTCATTGTATATTTCAACTTTAAAAAATCCTTATTATTATTTCAATGAGGTTCTGGGAAAAAGAGAAAATACATGGGATTGTCTACCTGCCATAATGGTCCCCTTATTTTTTTTTCCTAGTGATTTTACTTACCTGTCTTCATTGAGATTTTTCTAAGTATTTTGTTGAAATCATATGGAAGTTTAATTTCAGACATATATATTTGAGAGAGATAGGTGTTCAAATCTGGAGTATATATGTATATGTACTCTTTGAAAACTTCTAACACTTAAATTTAATTTAAAAAACCATGTTATCAATTATTTTTTATATCTAATCATGTATTTTATTGGCCTTATTCCTCATTATATTTTCTTATATATCATTTCTTTTCTTGAGCTCATTATTCTGGTTTATTTTTTCCTCAGCTAGAAGAGATCTTTAAATAATCTTTAAAAAACATCTGAAATAGACTGGGCACCTATATCTCAGTGATTAGAGTGCCAGCCACATGCTCCAGGGCTGGTGGGTTTGAACCCAGCAGTTTGAATCCTGATAAACAAACAAACAAACAAACAAACAAAAATAGGCAGGCATTGTGGTAGTTCCAGCTACTAAGGAGACTGAGGCAAGAAAATTGCTTGAGCCCAAGAATTTGAGGTTGTTGTGAGCTATGATGCCACAGCACTCTACTGAGGGTGACAAAGTAAGACTCTGTCTCAATTTAAAATATATATCTATCTCTAAAATAAAGGGTATTTGATTGACACATTTTCTGTGTCTTTGAACATACCTTTCCTTTACTACCTCATAAAGGAAATTATAGTTTG
This sequence comes from Galagoides demidoff, assembly GCA_963574575.1. Lineage (NCBI taxonomy): Eukaryota > Metazoa > Chordata > Mammalia > Primates > Galagidae > Galagoides > Galagoides demidoff. The sequence goes on from CAUYQV010004028.1 coordinate 2,258, forward strand.
GCAGCTGGTACAATTCTTGAGTTATGATAATACTCCCTTACAATTCTATAAAAATTGTGCCGGTGTTTTTCAGCATAGTGCTGCAGATGAGAAGTATGATGTCAGTCTGATTTTCTTTCCTTTTTAAGCAGTCTGATTTCTCTCCCCTACAAGGAAACTTGTAATTGTTTGTCTTTGTTCTTGGAGTATCAGCCTGGGCCTGGAAGTGTGTAGTCTTTCAGTAATCCTGCTGTCTAGATGCCATGTGATCCAAGACCTATAGTCCTTTTTCAGCTAGGGAAATATTCCTCTATTATTTCCTTGATTATTGCTTTCCTCTTCATTAACAATCTTGTCTCTATCTGGAACACCTATGAGACTAATATTGCTTGGATATTCTGATCTCTCTTATAGCCTATGTTTTATCCGATTACTTAAATCTCTTTTTCTTTTGTATGTGTGCTTTCTTTCCCCCCTTTTTTGTGGCTTCTCCCAAAAGAGCTGGTGTCCTCTCCCTATTCAACCTCTGGCTTCTATTCATATTAGGAACAAACTTCCCACTTTCCAAAGGAACTGTGGAATTACTTCTGTGTCCAGCCATGTGGAGAAACTAGCCTCTTTCCTGATGTCTTTTAATTTGCCTTTAAACTCATGTCCAGTAACCCTTGGCCAATCCTGATCCTCTGAGTTTGGGATTTTCCAGACCCCCTCTTATGAAAGCCTGTGTACTTCTTAAGGGAGTCTGTACAGAATCATGAACTTCTCAGCACTAATGAACTTTTTCTTACCCTGGCCTATCCACTTTGTTTCTTCCCCAGATTCTTCATAATATCTGCTTGATTGAAGACATCTTTCTCTGATTCCTAGCATTGCCAGTGATGTTTTTGTTATGTAAACATTTTTTGGTGTGTGTGTGTGGGATAATGAAGATAAATAAATGTATGAGCCCAATTTATCACTCTCTGAACCAGAAGCCCCAGTATGGATATAGTGGAGGGGATTGAAGGATCCTCTGGATGGCTGGACCAAATGATCTTTCAGCCTCATCTAACTCAGGGAGGCTTTTCTTTAAAGTCTAAGCAATAAGGCCAGGCATGGTGGGTCATGCCTGTAATCCTAGCCCTCTGGGAAGCTGAGGTGGGTGAATTGCTTGAGCTCAGGAGTTCCAGACCAGTCTGAGCAAAAGTGTGACTCCTGTCTCTAAAAACTAGCTGAGCATTGTGGCAGGCATCTGTATTTCCAGCTACTCAGGAAGTTTGAGGCCAGGGGCTCTCTTGAGCCAGAGTTTGAGGTTGCAGTGAGCTATGACGCCACGGCACTCTAGCCAGGGTGACAAAATCAGACTCTGTCTCAAAGAAAAAAAAAGTCTAAGCAAGGAAGCAGCATAATTAAAGGTTTGAGAAATAACTTTTCCAAAAAAGGCCTGAGAAGTAGAGTTTAGTTTACTCAGGAGAACAGAATGAAGTGAGATTTAAATGATGAAGATACAGCAGGAGAGACCAAGATTAAATTACAGCCAAAGTGGTTCCTGTTGTTTGCTAAAAAGACTGTTTAACTCTTAAAAAGTTGTGTGGCCTCATAATGTGTTGCAAAACCAAGTTCAGAAGTTTTCTTTTCTGCAGGGTTGGGAAATGTTCTCTTTAAAGGTAAGAGGATGGATCCGAATCACCTTCTAAATCCCCTGACAGCCTTGTGATATGATGCATGTGATGTCAGATGGGGAATAAACAGCAGCACATCAACTGTCATTGGTAAAATAATCTTGTTTTCACTCGACCTTACTTATCTTTCATCATCATCATCATCATCATCATCATCATCATCATCATTACTTTTAAAATGAAGGAACAATGTTTTTGTCAGGGACACTTTCTTCGAAATTTTAAACCTGACTGGAGACGTCTTTAGCTTCTTCTCAAAGGTGCTGGAAAGAATAGAAATGTCTGCGGGTCCCTTGCTCCTGCAGTCGCTGAGACGCCCGCCACGTCCTCTGGCGGTCTCCCTCCCCCAGGGCTGGGGAGAAGCAGAGACAGGAGCATGGGTGGGAGAGGAGTGACAGGCTCCCCCGAGGTAGGTCTTCGCCTCCTCTCTGAGCCTCCTGGGTTCAGGTCCGTGGTGGCTGCGGTAGAGGCAGAGCCCAACACGTTGTGTGTGGCTGGGGACATTTCCGGCTGCCAGGGTTCAGCCAATCAATGACAGGCCCAGCTAGCTAGGGCGATGACACATGAAATATGATAATTTTCTGCTAAAGAGCCCTGGAAGGGGGAGGGAAGGGAGGGAGGAGGGAGACAGAGAGAGGGAGGAAGGAAGGGAGAGAGAGAGAAAAGAGAGCGAGGTGTTGGTGTGGCTGGGAGGGGTCAGCAGCGGCACAGGAGCACCTGAGATGGGTGGGAGAGGGACAGAGCATGGTTTGTCTGGCAGGACCAGGCAAGGGAGGGAATGGGCTCAGACGCCAGAGTCAGAAGGACTCGCCCGCCGAGCGGCCGCAGGAGCGCGGTGTGGCTCCAGAGGTGAGCGCCGCGGCTGCCGCTCCAGGCGGGCACAGGGAAGGAGCAGACCCTGCCATTCCGGAGCTCTAGGGCTCCTGCGGAATAGAAACTGTAACAGGCATTTGCTTCCCTTTCAAACATGAGTCAGGTCAGGAGTTTTGTTTCTTCTCAGTGCTACTCTGTAAAAGCCATCTGGGAGGCTGGAGGAGGTCTTCGCCAATAATTTTATTTTTTTTAAATATGAGCTGGGGGTTGTTTATCCCCCTGTGCCGTTTTTTCCAATTCCATGCCAACCTAGTCCTTTAAAAGAAGTACAAAACAAAACAGCAACAGAAGAACTCATTAACCAAATCGCAAACAAGAATCTTAAGATTCAGGTGGGAGTTTTGATTGCTGATTCTGGTTGGAGGAAAATATGTCTTGGAACAAGATGTGGCCCTGGATTCCCTTAGAGTTAGGAAGTAGAGGCAGAACTGTTCTTTCCTTTGAAGACATGGAACCTGAGACTGCAGGGCCCGGCTGGGGTGCAGAGGACCCCACTTCCGGGTCTTTATTAAAAGCAGAGTCTCAGGCATCGTCTGACCCCATAAACATGTGTGTGCAGAGATGAAGCATCAGAGTGTTTACATAACATGCCCATTAGTCACCAAGAAGCTCATCACCGCATGCGTGTTTATGCTTTGCATTTGCATTTCAGTCTCTCTGACATATATATGCTTATAAGTATGTATTATAAATGTGTGTGTATATAGTACACATATAGGTCATTTTTAAAAAGAGCCAATAAATGAAATTATTATCACTGCGTGCAAGCCTGCAGAGGCTTTAGGTGTGGGGACTGGCTTCTTGCGCTCTCTCGAGTGATAAGCTAGTCGTAAGAGATAATTGGTGTACTGTGTCTTTAAAATGTTAAAACCCCTTTCAAAAAAAGGTCTGGGCTCCTAGTGGAAAAGACAAGCGAGGCATGGGTTGGCTCTGGATTCAGAAAACAGCTGCTGATTAGATTCTGTGTCTGCAGGGTGAATTTATTCCGTGTTTTTCAGCAGCAGGAATTCAAGAGGGATGCTTCTGTTTGGGTTTCTGATCGTGATTTATATTTATTCAGAGGAATAACAGAGGGTGGATCTGTTCCCGGCGCGAGCATGCTCACAACCAGCCGACTCTCCCATTATCCAACTGCCTAGTTTGGTGCTTCAATGTACATGGCTTTTCCGTGTGCATATGTGTGTATACAAACACGCATGCACGCCTGGATGGACATACGTATGCACAGGTTATTTTTTAAGGACAGTTTTTTCAATAAGGTCTTTACCCCTTACTTGAAACAGGTGTTCATGAAAAAAATGCACAAAATCCTGCCTGGCCGGAATAATTCATGAAGAAGCGGCTGGATCCGTGGGTCAGAGAACACAGGACCAGTTTGCCATCCCAAGGCCAAAGGTAGGGGACTCTGGGTTTTTATTCCGCGGATGGATTCCTTGCGCTGTATTTTATTGATTGTGTTTTTGCCTGCGCTACCATCAGAAAGTGGAATAGAGCTGCGATTCCATTTTGTCACTGCCTTTCTTGGGCAAGTTGTCCGGTTGCCCGGGCGCCGGGGCCAGCCGGGTGGGTGGGCTGAGCTCGCAGCTCGGCCTGGTGCTGGGGAGCGGCGCGAGCCTCAAGTGACCCCCGCGCGTCAATCACCCGCGGTAGCGGCGCAGGCGGCGGGGCTGTAACCCTGTGCGCGCAGCGCTCGGGCGCTCGCTGGCGGACGGCTGGGCTCGCCGCCCGCGCCCTAGGGACCCCGCGCCCAGTAAGCCTCAGCTGTCAGGCGAAGGTATCGCCTCCTGCAGCACATGAGTTTTCTCTTGCTGCCAGGGCTGCTGCTCCAGGATTGTTCAGGAGGGCGGACTGGACTTGAGTGGTCTCTGTTGCCTGCTTGGTTGAGAATGAGATTCACGTGCTGCTGGCTGCCAGGACAGAGGGAGAGCTTTCTCCTCCCCCTTCATCCTAGCCCTCCGGAAAATGTTCCTAAAGCAAAATCACCCCCACCTCAACAAACCAAAATGAAAAGCAAACTCCATTCTGCTGGGGATTCTTGCCTTCCTGCTAGCAGAGCAGGTGGCCCCCTCAAAGTTATGCCCCGCATTTTACCATCTTTTAAACGGAAACACTGATACTGCCAAATGGCCCCTGATGAGATTGTGGAGGTTGCCTGAGGACTCCTGAGTGCGGTGAGCCACCCGAACCCAAGTAGATTGGACAGGAAAAGCGATGGTGTAGGAACTTGGAGACCTGCCGTTGGTGTCTTTTAAAACAAGGCTGTCTGGTTGGTTACGTTGCAGACCAGGACTACTTCTGTGGCTAAGCCCTGCCTTGAACTTCAGGGGCAGTGGTTGCAGGAAGAGTGTCCACGTGTCTGGTCACTGGGTGAGCAGCACCTTGGCCCTCTTTATGTTGTGCACGCTGAAGTTTCTAGGCGCCCTTGGCATTGTAACTATAGCAGCCAGGTCTCACCACCACCACCCCCGCCACCCTGCCCCCCAAGCTACACGGAATGCTTTTTGGTTTCGTTAACATTGATTTGCTTTCTGGATGTTCTGGTGGGGAGAGCAGGTGGGAAGGGGAAGAACGAGGTGTTTGCTGAACTGATCTGCTTGGGAATGTTCTCCAGCCTGTGTTTGTGTGATTATGTAATCCCAACTGATGATCAGACCCCGTGCCCAGGCAGCTCCCATCGTCTCCTGGCCCTCCCCAGGACTGAGGAAGTTGGATGATGCCATTATTTAAGATGTCTTTATGTAATTAATTATATGTGTACTGGGGGCAGGGAAGGATAATTTGAACAAGTTGAGTGTGAAGAACACAGGTCAATGATCACATGTCCCTTTGAGGACAGTGTGGTGTTGGCTTTGGGTCGATATAGATCTGAAGACCCTCCCACATACCTTTCAGCCAGTCATCACTTGCCTGAACTTTAATTTGGTAATTTCACCTCTCTTGGACCCTGCAGAAGGACCCTTGTAGGCCTCAGATTCCCAACTCAAGGGAAGAAACAAATCTTAAATTTAGGGTGACAGCCCTGGTCCCCGCTGTTCTTCATGCTTCCCACTGAGCAGTCAGTGTGGAGAAGTGTTCCTGTCCTACTAGGTGTCAATTTTGCTCTGGGGTTAGACTGCACTTCGGTGGTGCTAAACGGCAGACCTGGGCTGTATGACATAATGCTCTTTCATGCTGTAAGGTATGCAGAGGCTGGAGGCCCTTTACACTTGTGCATTGAAATATTGTGGGGATTTTTTGCAAGGTAGCAGAACAGCTGTGCCACTGAGATCTCTGCAGGCAGGAGGGGAAGGTACGTGTGACACTTAGCCCTCTCTCCTCCCTCCCCACTCTGTCTAGTTAACAAGGCGCAGAATTATTAGCACTGGGCCCTCCTATTACACCCCTTAGTGCCTCCACCTAGGACATCTAGGCAGATTTATAATTTGGTGGCAATGTCTGGCCCCTTTAAGCAAAGGTTGTTTTTCCCTCTATCATCCCAGTGGGTTTGCTTTAAGGGACAGCTACTACTGTGTACTTTGTGGCAGTGAATCAAGATGTGCTGGACTGGTACTAGTGTTGAGCTGTCTCTGCCTGTGGTGTTTTAGTGGTGGCCACCCTCCTTGGAGCAGAGAACTGTGTGTTGCCTTTGGGTCCTTGCCAAGTGAGCCATTGAGGCATTTAGTGTGTGAAAGGTGAAATCCTGGCAGCTCCTAGGATCTGACTTGATGGAAGATAATGTTAAGGAAGCGGTGTGACAACTGGATGGCTTTTAACTTATCTCTCACTTTCTGCTCTTTTTCTTCCACCCTCTGTGCTGCCCGTCAAGGAAGCCCTGACATGCTTCTTTATTCTGTTTCTCTAGGAGTGAAAGCATATTTACACATCTGCAGATCCCTGAGAAGGCAGGGCAGGAAACCCAGGCTCCATCAACAGGCCCCACGGGCATTCTGGGTCAGACTCGGCCAGAGCCCTTGACCAATCTGTACGTAGCCTTCCAGCTCCACTGAAATATCTTGAGAAGAAAATGAAATAAGATAAAAAGCAAGATACGCTCTGTAGCTGATGGGTTTTGGGATAATGCCACAAAAATCTGGAACTCACATTTACACGGCTCTACTTACCCAGTTAAGACCTAAATGGCAAACCAAGGGAGATGTCATAAGTCTGTGAGTTGTAGTTCATGAATTTTGATCATTGGAGGAAATTGCGGACCCTCTAAACAGGTCTCTGCATTTACTTAAAGTTCTAAGAAGCTTGGTTATTAGTCTGTCAAATGAACCTAGCAAATTTGAAGAAATTGATAAAGTACCGTGCAATGGTTATTATAAGTCTTTTATCAAGCATCAGTAAGAAGTAATAGTAATGCAAGAAACATAAAAACTGAAAAAAACAATTTTTAAGGTACAAGAATTTCAAGCACAGAATTCTAAGACTAATTATAATTATTCTAATCTTAAGTATTTAATGTAAGCAATTCAATGAAATTTTATATATTTTGATGGGTCTTTAGGACTCGGTTTCGTAACATAGTAACTGACACCCACAGTGACCCACATGGATCATGAACAGCTTAAATTATATTTTGTGTGTCCAATTTAAAGAAAGCAGGAGAACTCAAAATTCTCCCTGAATGTTTGTTTTTTTTTTTAAGCATGATTTTTAGAGGAAAATCTGTGGCTATCTGAGATAACAGAATTCCTGAGATTTCTAAACAGTCATGGGCTTACTAGTCAAAATTATATTATAATAATACATAAAGCTTTGATGTTGAAATTAATTGAGAACTTTATGATTTTTTGTCAAAATTTAGCAAAAAAACATTTTTTATTAGTGGTTATGTTCTAGCATTTGATGCTTAGGAAAATACTCAGAAGGAAATATATGAAGCTTAACTTGTGACCACAAAACACAGAGTCCATCCAACGTGGTGACTTCAGTGCTGGAGTTGACAGAGACCTGATGGAACAGGAGAGGCAGACGCTCATGCCATCTATTTATTACATCCGTGTGGGGAATGTGGCCTTATCCCTATAACGGTGGCATTCTGTAAGAGAAACAAGTTCAAGATGTCATGGCCACACCCTTATGCCAAGCAGTGTTCTTTACTCAGTTCATTCATACTGTGCTCAAAACTAGAAGGACATCAGCCCCATATGAAGCAGTGCTGAGGTTGGCCTGACTCTCTGGTGATTTGCTCAGTTACAGTTTGCGCCAAAACAAAGGCAAGAGGAAAACAAAAGTGGAAGAAAATGAACGCTGACACTTTTTTAAGGAGTAATTTTCAAATTCAGTACAAATGCAGAAAATGTGCAGGCCTAATGAAAAGTAATGGAAAAGTATTGCATGGTTTCCAGAGGCACATGCATTCATTGTTTTGGTAACTTACTGGAAGAAATTCTTAAACTTGCTCAAAGACACTCTCAATAACTAATGATTGATTATAATCACAAATGCTCAGAGTTCTCCAAAGGTTGCACATATATTAGTGATACTATTGTTGTAGGATGGGAAGAAGGATATTCTTTGGCATCTCAGGGGGCTTGGAAGGCAGAGGAGGTTGGGGTGGGAAATGATGGAACCACATTATCCAGTGGGCTGCCCTTGCTAGGAGGGTCATAGTTGAGAATGTGTGCTCGGGAGACAGGACAGTGGGGATGGGCTCTTTCAATGAGTGGAGCCTTGAGGACATGAGATGTGACTCCTCTCCTCATTACCAAGTGTTATAAAATGCCAGGTGTGGCTGGAATTCTTGTGGAAAAGAGAGAGAGGTAGAGTTTTACATCCAGATGTGCAGTAGGGAGATCTGAGAGTGCCCCTCAGATTTGGGGAACAAAACCATGAAGAAACAGAGGGAAGTAAGTCACAGGAATTTTGACATCTCTCTGAGCATCCATGGACCCTCGAATTGGGGTTCAGGGTCAACTTTTTAAAAAATGAGTCATGTTTGCGTAACTGGGATTCAAAGAAAAGCTGAAAAATAATACAAAGATAAAGAAGAAATAAAACCAGTGTTATAAATACATGAGATGCTCCGCTGAATCTCTGTCACCAATTTTAGACTATTCAGCCATTCATTGGACTTCCCAGCTCGGCATTAGATGCTGAAGTGATCTTAAGATCACAGGAGCCCTGGTGAAAATAAACTGATTTAATTTCAATAGAAGAAATTTGAAATGCTCCTCAATCAAAATTCAATACAGTAGACCCTTGACTTTCTCAATGGCTACACCTTAAGCCCTTGGCAAACCCCCCAAATTTGGAAGTGCAGAAATATTTGCATAGGCTTTTGACTTTCTTTTGAATCAGGTTTTAGTCTAAAAAGAGAGGTTCCTATGTTTATACAGGTTGCCATTTATTTCACTTTTCAAGATGTACTCAAGGAAATAAAGTTTCTCTTACTTCTAAAGAGTTTCTGTTTCCCTGATGGCATCTTGGGGTGGGGATACTGAGCCTTTGAGAAGTTCCTGTGCTGTGTGTCTGCGACCCACAATTCACATTTGTGCTTCCACGAGGGAAATAAATTGCCATGTGGTGTGGCTATCAGGGGTCGTCCACAAATAACTGAACCGGTGAATGTTGAATCTACAAATCTTGAATCTTCAAGCATCTGCTGGAGTTGCTAAAAATTTGTACATGTGTGCAACCCCTCAAGCTACCTCCACTCCCTGGCCCTCAATATGCACTTAATATACTGTTAGACACTTCCCCTGACTGTCAGTAGATCCTGATGAGGGGAATTGGGCGTCATACAGCTGAAGCATCTGGTAAAGAACTTAAAATGAAAGCATCACCATTGACATCTAAGCAAGAGAGACAGAATGTGGTCATTTGCTCCATGCCCTCATTTTAAAGGGTTCAAAGTTTAAGAAGATTCTAGGAGATTTAAACAAAACAAAACAAAACAGTATGATTATGATTGTACTAAATAAAGGAGCCAGGGAAGAATGTACTCTGGAGGTTGGAATCACTGGAGAAATTATTACGAGAAAGTTTTGGGGTGATTTGGGGAGAAGCTCTTAGACTTTTGAGCTGAAGAGCACCATCCTTTTTGTCCAGCAACTGGAAAAAATATGGCAGGAACCACAGAAATTTGATATGAGATTCTTACTAAACTTTTCTTTATGACCTTTTAAAATAATTTTAATAAAATAGCTACTTGATATAAAAGAATATTTATAAACTGTAAATAAAGGCCTACAGAATAATAATACTACTCGGGTACTCAGCAGTCAATTTGAGAAAAAGAAGCCCTTAGTGTACCTCTCTCTGTCCCCTCCCAGCTTCTCCCTTTTCACAGGTAACTATTTTCCTGATATTTCTATGTCTTATCCTTATGTTTTTCTTTATTGTCTTACCCTCTCATATTTGTAACCCTAAGCAATGTTTTGTTTGGCTGTGCATGTTTGTGAACCTCATGTAAATGGAATCATACTGTGTATTCTTTTGTTCTTACATTCATAGTGGGTCCACGCACACCAGGAAGGCTGTGCTGGTTGACAAACAATTGAAATATTTCCATATCAGTTGGTAAATTGTTGCTTACCTGATCCTTTCTGAGTGCTTCCATGATACCTCTCAAGTCCTCCCCCACCTTTCTAAAGGGATTACATCTGGCCCTGCAGGGGGTTTGGGCCCCATCTCTAGCACCATGACTGGGATCCCTTTACAGAGTGTTTCATGTACCAACAGGTTGCTGGATGTTTCATTCCTAGATTCATTCACATTGTTGGATGTAACTGTAATTTTTTCTATTTTGCTGAACTGTAATATTCCATGAATGAATGTATGGCTATATATATATACACACGTATATATATGCCATATATATATATATTTACTGGTTACAGGCTGTGAGCATTTTCAATGCTCTTAGAATAGATCAAAATTAACTTCTATTATGTTATATGAATTTCACTTTAATAAAACAATTAATTTCCAATGCATTTAAACCAGTTTCTTTATCCAGCTGCAGTGTATAATTTCTTTACAACCTTCAAATGCTTTATATTTTGAAGGCTATTGTCAGAAATTTTTGCTGGTCTTACAGATGTATGACAGCATCTTATCTGGTTTTAATTTATAAACATATTTGATTACTAAAAAGATTCAGCATCTTTTCATATGCTATTGGCCTTTTGCATTTTCTTTTCCTTTGAAGTGCTCTTCAAGTCTTTTTTTACCCATTTTTTAAAAAATTAGGTAATTTAAATTTTTCTTATTTGTTGGAGTTCTTTATATATGCTGGAGACTATTTCTCAGCGTTGCAAATAACTTTTCCTAATCTGTGGCAGTTTTCACCATCTTTTTCAGTATCTTTAGAGTGGCAGAAATTCTTAATTTTAATGTAACAAAATGAATCAGTTTTTCCTTTATTATTGAACATTTGTGTCTTTTTAAGGACATCCTTAAGGACAATACATCTCTTACATTGTCTTCTAAAAGTTCTAGTTTTGCCTTTCATGTTCAATGTTTTCCCTTGAGAAGGCTGTTCTCTATGTATTTGATATTCTTTTTATTAGGATAAGGAATTACTCTTCTTGTGTAGTTTGCAAAGAATATTTGTCTTTTTTTTTTAAACTGTGAGTAGAACTTTGCAAAATACTTTCTCTGTGTTTGTTGACAGGATTTATATAATTTTTCCCTTTAGTTTGTTAACAACTGGAAAACTGTTTTTCCAATGTTAAATTAACCTTACTTTCCTAGAATAAGCCTGACTTGGTCATAATAGGTTCATTTTTCTATGCATTGCTAGATTTGTTTTGCTAATGAAAGTTATTGAAGTTTTGTGTCTATGCATATATCGAACCATAATTTTCACCTCTCATATTATTCTTGTCAGACTTTGTATCATAGTTTTGCTGAACTTTTAAAGTAGATTGGAGAATATTATTTTTTTCTTTTTTTAAGATAGGGCCTTACTCTGTTGCCTAGGCTGGAATGCACTGCAAACTCAAACTCCTGAGCTCAAGCTGATCCTCCTGCCTCAGCCTCCCAAGTAGCTGGGACTGCAGGGGTACACCATCATGCCTGGTTGATTTTTTTAAAAAATTTTTTATAGAGACAGGGGTCTCACTATGTTCCTCAGGCTTGTCTCAAATTTCTGGCCTCAAGCTGTCCTCCTGCTTCTGTTTCCCAAAGTGTTAGGATTATAGGCATGAGCCACCACACCAGGCTGGTTGTTGAATATTTCCTCTTTATCTGTTCTCACAAAATGTTTATGTAGGGAATTTTTTTTTTACCTGAAGACTTTAAACCTTAGACTCAGTTTCTGCCATAGAGAGTGGGTATTCAGTTTCTATTTTTTTCCTCAAATTAATATTGTTAAGTTCGATTTTTCTAGAAATTTTGTTTTAAATTTTTATACCATGCAGTTATTTATAATATGCTTTTATATTTTTATAAAAGGACAATTGCCAAACGAAATGACCTTATACCAATTTTTAAAATTGTTTTAAATTTTTATACCATGCAGTTATTTATAATATGCTTTTATATTTTTAAATTCTATAGTATCTGTGGTTGTGTCCCCTTTTCATTTTTAATGCTATTGCATCTTTTATGTTTTTTCATTATACGCTTTTCAGAATTTTTTCAGTGTTATTAATCTTTAAAGAACTAATTGCTGATTTTGTTAGGCTCTCTATTGTTTCCTAGTTTATTAACTTCTATATTAATTTTTATTATTTTCTCTCTTCCAACATTTAGGTCTGAGCTATTGTTCTTTCTTCTTCTTCTTTTTTTTTGCAATGGAGCAATAGTTTATAAGATAGGAAAACTTCCAGTACAATGGAAGGGGTCCCAAATGGGTTGCCCTATTCTCTCTTCTTAAGTTGAATGTCTGAGTTTTTAACCTTCAGTCTTTTTCCCCCTATTATGAGCATTATTCATTATATATTTCTACTCTAACTTGGTGATATTCTTGGTATATAATATATTTACATAATTTGGTTCTAAGTATTAAATATCTAATAATTTCCACTATGATTTATTCTTTGACTTATGAATTATTTATAGCTGTGTTTCTTAATTTTCAATCCTCTGGATATTTATTTTTCTTCTTGTTTTCTTTTTGTTACTGAATTCTAACTTAATTATATCATGATTGTGAAAGGTTGTTTGAATAGTACACAATCTTTTAAATTTACTGAGCCTTGTTGCTATGGACTGCACAGTTGTGGGATGCAGCTTCTTAATTGTCAAATCAAGCTTCTTATTGTGTCATTCCAATCTTTTATATTTTTGCTGATTTTTGTCTGCCTGATTGATCATTTACCGAGAGGTGTATATTAAAGGATCTCACTATTATAGATTTTTCTCTTTCTTCTCATGGTCTGTCAGTCTTTATTTCATATATATTTTTGAGCCTTTATTATTAGGTATTTATAAGTTTAAAATTTGTCATTCTAGTGAAGTGAATATTTTATAAAGAAGTGAAACTTGTTTCTTTATAATTCTTTTAGTCTTAAAGTCTATTTGGATTCATATTAATATAGCTCTACCAACTTTATTTTGTGTAGTATTTTCAGATAGAGCCTAAATACATTTTTTAGATTTTTCTTTAGTGAGAGTCTGCTGTTTTCGTTTGCTTAAAAATACACTAACTTTTCATTTGTTTAGGAGATATTTTTGCTGAGTGGAATTCTAGGTGGTAGTTACTTTAGCTCCAACACAGTGAGAGACAAATGTCTTATGTTTTCCAGCATTGCCTCTGAAATCTACTTGTCTTTCCTTCTTTCTGTCTACTTTAAATGTTTGGTATTGTCTTTGGCGTTCTACAGTTTCACAAAGTATATCTATGTGTATATTTCTTTTTATTTGCCATGCTTGGTATTCACTGGAGTCCCTGCATCCAAGTGATAGTATTGTTTATTAGTTATGGGAAATGCTCATCCTGTCTGTTTTTCCCATGAGGCCACAAAAGGTGAAGTTCAAGGTCATTTCGTTTGGCAATTGTCCTTGAGCTGGCTTCAGAAATTGGCTTCTAACCTGGGCTCCAGCTTTTACTTAATTTTTGCTCATTGAATATTTCTTACTAACTTACCAGCTCATTAGTCATTTCAAAAGATATTTTTCTGTAGGACCCAGTTTTCTTAGTTGTTTTCAATAGAGAAGGCTACTAATCCACTGTAGTGCTTGAAATAAAACCCTTAAGGGATTTTCTCGAATACCCTAATAAATCTTAATACCATAATAAATCTTAACACTTGTTAACCATGAAAGACTATGCTGAATCTATTGACAGAATATATGTATCCACACATTTGTTACAATCTGTTCCATGATTCACTCAATAGATATGAGGGTATGTTTTAGTTATGCAACACACACATGTGCTAGACTAAGATGGAAGGAACTAGTTGGTGTAAGTGTGTGGGGTATGTGTTTTAAATCTGCCAATAAGAGTCTTACCAAAATAGAAGGGGGTGATATTGATTAGATAACAAATAGTTTAGCCTTAAATGCAAAAGTACATCAACTACAACCGTGGAACAGAGTGAGTTAGGGTTAGAGATGGTAATTTTCCTCTTTCACTTACTAGCCCCCCAGACTTGCTCATTTGTCTCTTATGGATGCCTGTTTTTTCTGTCTCGGACCAAAGTTTTACTCTCATGCTACCGTTATCTCTTTATTCTTGGTTTTAAAAATGGAATTACAGGCCTCACCATGTAGAGACCAACATTTTTGGGCTGGAGGGAGAGGGAAGTAAAAGCATCTGGTTCTCCAAGACTATCTCTCTCAACCTCTAGCAAATAGGACTTGGATGGCAGCTGGCATCCTCAGCTCCCCTCTCACACTGCCTATGCATCTGAGTTGCGCTTGGCTGAACTCAAGTTCAGTGCCTTTTGGCCAAGGGACTTTGCTACTTTTTTGTCCAAGAGAACCCCGACTGATGACTGTGTGGTTTACTCCCAGGCAGGTGGGTCTTGCTGCTCACTTTGTGGTGTAACTTCAGAGCAAGGGGCAGTTGGGTTGTCATTGTCCCCTGCTCTTCCTGTGAGCCTACTAGTGGAGGGGCACAGCAGATGGACGTTCCGGCTGCTATGGCCTCCTGAAGGCCTGGGAAGGGAACTGTGCCAGCCCTAGGTTCTGGCCCTGTTCCTGCTGCCTCCTTGCCCTCTTGGCTTCTGTTTGCTTCTTGTCCAGCCAGGGCAGGGACACCCCCGGTGTGGGTGCTATCTTGGTAGCTGTGTGGGCATTTGTTGAGTGAAGAGTTCCCTCTATTCCCCGAGCCTTCCCAGGGTCAAAGTGGCCAGAGCTCACCCTGCTTTCCCTCAGAGCGGTATAGTGCTTGCTTCCCTCATTGTCTCTATGTTCCTTCCTCTCCTGCTGATGCCCCTCATCCCCCTGCCCAAATAAATGTCTTAGGATAATTCATAGGTTATCAGGGATTACGAGTAAGGAACATTTATTACTTGGACAGAGACAAATGACTTCCCTCCATCTCAAGGCTGAGTAGTTCTTGGAAAGGTGTCTCCTCTTTTGTCTAATGTATGCATGTTTTCTGTGAGGGAGGCCGAAGCCACAGAAGGCCCCAATGAGAGCCTCACAGGCATGCCAGCCTTCTCTGTGGGTCACTGGCCAGTTTTGCAGAACATCTGTCCCTCTGAAGTAGGCTGAGCACCAGTCTGCCTGGGGGTCTGATCATTCCCACTAATTGGTAATGGCAGTGCTGGAAATGCTTGGAGCTTAGGGGCCTGTCACATAGGCTTGGCTTGGAAAAGGAGATGGTAGGCTTTGAGGAGAGAGAGGAGGGAGGAAGGGATAGAGGCAAAGAGGCAGGGAAAAAGGGAAGAGGGAAAGAAAGAACAAGAAAAAAAACATAAAGGAGTAAAAGGAACAGAACCTACATTACTCTAACTCTTAGCTTCAAAGAGTGGCACATCGGAGTTGGGACTGCATCACATCAAGTCTCTCGTTAAAATGTTTTTGAAATACATTCTTCTTAGTAAAGCACCACAAGAATGGAGAAGCAAGAATCCAATGTACTCAATTCTGATATGAGGACAAATGATGCTAGTACATGGTGGGAGAAGGGAAAGAGGGAGGGGAGAGAGGAAAGGAGGCAAGGTGAGGGGCCATAGTCCTTGGGGGCCGGACACTATTAATAGAGGGATTTCACCCAGCAAACACAAGCAGTGTAACCTGGCTCATGGTACTCTCAATGATTCCCCAGCAATAAAAAAAAAAAAAAGTTTTTTAAATCAAGTATAACGTATATATAGTAAAATTCACCTTTTCAAGTATACAATTCAGTGAGTTTTGACAAATGTGTATACCTATGGAGCCACTACCACAATTGAAATCTGGAACATTTCCATCACTCCCTAAGGTTCTCTCAGCCCTAGTGCACTCGGTTCTCCCTTCTGTCCACGATCCCTTGGCAACCAGTGATCTGTTTTCTGAAGTTAGAGTTTTGCCTTTTCCAGAATTCCAAATACATGAAATCATAAAATATGCACTCTTTTTGCTTCTGACCTCTTTTACTTGGCATAGTGCTTCTGAGATTCATCACATCTTACAGATCAGCAATTCAGTTTTGTATTGGGGAATAGTATCCCGTTGTATGGATGTGCTGTAGTTGTTTTTTAAAATTTTTTTCCCCTTCCATTCACCTGTTGATAGAAATTTAGATTGTTTCCAAACTTTGGCTATTGCAAATAAAACATTCCACCTGCAGGTCTTTGTGTGTCCATTATCTCTTCATTCCTCTTAGGTGAACACCTGATATAAGATCTCCTTGTGCCCATCAGCCTGTCACCAGGTGGGCCCTTCTGTTTCCCTTTTCAGGGGTGACCATCAGTTAAGAATGAGATTTTGGACACCACTTGCGTTAGCCCCCTCTAATCACTGAGAACGTTCTATATTTTAATTGTCTGTCAGCCTATTGGACATCCTCACTAGACTAGGGACAATTTGGCTGAGGAATTAGGAGCCAAACTGCCAGCATTCAAATCCCAAGTCTGTCATATACTAACTGTGTGACCCTGGGCAAGTTACCGGGCTTCTGAGTGCCTCCGTTTCCTTGTCTGCAAAGTGGGGGTGATAATAACAGTACCAGCCTCATAGGGTGGTGGAATCAGATAGCCAGTTGGACAGGTGTGCTTGGCCCATATGTGTTGTTGAATGACTTGACAAGGGTCGGGGTCTAGAGTGCACAAATCAGCTCTTCTTTACTGGCCTGGGATGATACTGGAACAGGTTCCACCAACTGCTTTGTTGCCTCTCATCCTGGCATCTGGGCTCCCCCTGGGTGACAAGCACTGCCTTAGCACTGAGTGGACAGCACTGTTCCCCTGTCACCTGCCAGCTCTCCTTCCAGCTGGGATGCTAGCTGCCCCCTTTTACTGATTGAGTTGAAATTCTCTTCCTGTTCTTCTGAGTGTTTATTAAAAAATATAAACGATGTGGGATCCCACCTGTTTTCTGTATCCCTGTTATGGGTCCAGACATATCATCTATGTAGGAAGCAAGGCCTAGAGAGGCTCTGCCCCCACTTTTTAGTTGGCTGCATCTTCGTGTGTCCCAGAGCCTAAAGCCCTATGTTGAATAGAGACATGGCAGAGGGACCTGAGGCACAGAAGCACCTGTCCTGCAACTCTACCACGGATGTCACTGTTGGGGCGTCCTCACAGTAGCCATGATATGGATGTTCATTTCTGGGCCCTGCCACTTCTGCAAGCCAAGGCCCCAGGCTCCCTTTGAATGGGGAGTAGGAGGCCCATTGAGTGAGGGCAGGAAACAAGGACTGAGACACAGAGCCCTTAATCCAGGGGAGGAACACTTTCTGGGCCTGACCTTTTTCTCTTTCCAGAAATAAGATGATTCAGGACCAGGGTGACCAAAAGACCTAGAGAAATCAAAGTGTGGGATTGATCTTTGATCTTTGCCAAAGCAAGGCCCCTAAACAGAAGTTTCCCCTGGATAGATTAAAGCTTCTAAGGCATGATCCTCTGTGGCTCATTGGGACAATTTCTAGAGTCTGGGATCTCTGAGTGGTACGACATGACAGAGCACTCTGAGGAAAGTGTGGCGGGGAATGTCTCCCATGGGTAATCTCATTTAATTCCACTCCTGTGAGTAGAAGACAATCCTCCTCTTTATGGCAGTGGTTTCCATCAGGGGATTCTGACTTTTTGGGGGGCGGATCTGGGGCGAGGCCTGGGCATTTGGACTTTTAAACACTCTCCTGATGATTTTAATGTGCAGCCAAGGTCGGGAATGGTTTCACAGACAAGGGCGTTAAGGCTTCAGAAGTCAAAGTTGCTGGTCCAAGGTCACCCAGCTGTGCAGGGAGGCAGTGCTGGCTCACAGGCCTGCGTGACACATTGCCTGGGTCTAGGTACCCCATTATGTTTGCTGGTCAGAAAACAGTTGTCACTTGCTCCCGAGGCCTGGCAGGAAACAGTCAGTGGGGATGCAAAGATGTTGATGGCTCACCCAGTGTGTCCTTGCTAACATATCACTCTTTAAGGTCTGAGTACGTGTGTTTGAAAGGCTCCCAGGACAGAAAGCCACTGGTCTTGGCTCCTGACCAGCTAAGAAGGGGAGCATACCACCATCCATCTGCCCTTCAGCTCAAGGTCCAGTCTGTGCTCAGCTCTGTCACATCTGAGCCCAAGAAAACAAGGACTGATGTTTCCTTCTGTCTTTCTAGTGTTACCTCATAGCCCAGCATAAATGTCTTGGCCCTTCCTGAGAGCAGGATAGGACAAGTCGGGGAAGTGTGGGGCCTTCCAATGCCTCACCTCCAGTAATAACAGTAGCAATACCAAGGACAGGTGCTCACTGCAGGCATCAGCTCCTCACTAAAGGCCTTACACAGATTACCTCATTTTATCCTTCCAGGAATCTTGAGAAGTCAATAGCATCAGTGCCTCCATTTTTCAGATGGGGAAACTGAGGCATGGAGAGTCAGGTGGCAGAAAGGAAGTAATCCTAGCCGGTCTCTGACTCAGGGGCAC
Source organism: Galagoides demidoff (assembly GCA_963574575.1). Taxonomy (NCBI): domain Eukaryota; kingdom Metazoa; phylum Chordata; class Mammalia; order Primates; family Galagidae; genus Galagoides; species Galagoides demidoff. The sequence continues at coordinate 20,712 of CAUYQV010004028.1, forward strand.
AACTCTTAATCCATCATCATACTACACAGACTCCCCATCCATCCTGTTTTCCCTGGCTCTTGAATTGTTTCAGGAGCCTCACCTGGCCCCCAGCCTGAGGATAAACTTTTAGCCCAGGAGACTTTGTCCATTTCACCATTTCTGGCACAGAGCTGGAGTCACAGCAGCTGTGCAGTACATGTTAGCTGGTTAGTGTATTTTCTTTTATTTCAATTGATTTTATTTCTGAGGATTCCACACCACCACAATACTGTGATAATAATAAACACGTTCCGGGAATGGAATGCAAATTGTCCAATTTTCATTTCTTAATGTGTAAGTATCTCTAAATGGTCCACATTCTCGCTTAGTAGGCGCCTATCACATACCCTTAGTTGTCTAGGAAGACCCCTTCTGTGCACTGCAGGAGCCTTGATGTCTTCCTTTGGAGGATCCTTTTCTAGAACAGACATTATTCTAAGTGGTAACGATGCCTGCACCATCCTGCCCACTGGAATGAAGCTGTGTGGGTAGTGGGCTCTTTCAGGGTAATCCACGCAAAACCCTGTCTGATTCAGTAGCAAATGTTGGCAGTGCTGGACCCAGGCACGCTTGGATCACTGTGACCGGTTCTGTGTGCCCGTCTGCATCTTCTGTAGCCTTTGTTTCTAAGCCTTGTCCTGTAACCTTCTTCAAAGGACTGCACCAAGACCAGGAGTCCCTGGGAGATTCCCCTGGTGACAATGAGCAGCTAATATTAACCAGAGTGGAGGCTCGGCTACCTTGCCTTGGTAATGGCAGGGGAGTGGGGAGATGTAGAAAGTTGGACAAGGTGCAGTTTACATTCTGGAGGTCTCCCTGGGATGGAGCTGAGGTCACACCTGGCTTGGGCTCTCCCCTTCTCTGTCCTGCTGCCCCACTCGCTCGTGGACTCTCTGAGAGTATTTCTTTAGTGAATCACTTGCCCAGAAATCCTGGTCTCAGGGTTTGCTTCAGAGGGACATAACCTAAATCAAAGCTGTGTGGGTTGGATGTCATATAGACCAGAAAACATTTCTCATTCTCTCTTTAAAGCATTTATATTAGTGGCCACATGGTGCCCTAAACCTGCACCTGAGCTGGGCTCCCCGACCTCTTGAGGGCACTGACCCCTCCATCCCCCTCACCACTGGCTCATTTTCACCAGTCATTCCTGTTTTCCAGCTTCTCTGTCCTCACTTCCTAACCTGACTTCGCTCTCTGTTTCTATTTCATTCATCCAGTATTTGACGGGCATTTCTCGAGTCCCTATTCTTGTCAAGCATTCTTCTAGGTACTAAGGGAACAGCTACGGATACACAGATGAGGAGCTTGCCCTGCAGATCTTAGATTTCTCACAAGGGAAGAAGGCAATAAACGGGTGAATAAGCAGAGAAGTAAGACTTCTTATGTTAGGCTGATGACTGTGAAGGAAGTACGCTAAGCAGGGTGAGGAGGCCTGGGCTGTGAGCCTGGCTCTCCCCTCCCTGCCCCTGCAGCCTTTGCAGCCCAGCGCCTTATACCTGCTCCTAACAAAGAGCACCACTGACCCATGTTTCCATACATGCCCGTGTTTTGTTCTTGCTCTCCAAGCAGCATTATGTACACCATGGAATACTATTCAGCCATTAAAACAGATGGAGACTTTACATCTTTTGTATTAACCTGGATGGAGGTGGAACACATTCTTCTTAGTAAAGCATCACAAGAATGGGGAAGCAAGAATCCAATGTACTCAATTTTAATATGAAGGCAGGAGATGAGCTAATGCATGGGGGGGCACGGGGAGAGGGGAGGAGGGAGAAGGATGGCAGGTCAGGGTGTGTGGCACACCTCTTGTGGTGGGGCACAATTATAAGAGGGATTTTACTAACAAATGCAACCAGTGTAACCTCATTCCTGGTACCCTAATGAATTCCAAACAATAAAAAATAATAAAAATAATAAAAAAATAAAATCCAATAATATTTTTAAAAAGGTTATTCAAACCTCTGACTCTTCACTTCTTCCCACCCTCTCCTGGGTTCTTGCTCTTCTGGCGACTCCTGCTTTATCTCCTTTGCTGCCTCTGCTTGGCCACTGGGGATGGGGGTTCCCCAGAGCTTGGTCTGCGGATTTCTCTCCTTACTGTGTCCTCTCTGCCCTGGCTTCAGCCTCTGTGTTTCACATCCGGAAGGTTCTCTGGAGCACTCAACTGTAATTGTGACCGCCTTCTCAGCATCTCCACTTGCATGACTCAACATGTGTGCAACTCCGCTTAGCATCTCACACCCACCCAGCTCCTGCCACAGCCTCGGGGTCTCTCTTCTTCAGGGCTACCTGTTTGGGGAAAGGGCACACTGTGCCCCCATCTGCTTGAGCCAGGAGCTGACTTCATGCTCTCCCCTCTGTCACCTGTTGCACCTAATCTGCCACCAACTCCTACCCATTCCTCTTCCTGAGGATGAGTGCTTGAGTCCATGTGCTTGTCCATTCCGACGTCCACTTCTCCAGCCCAGGTCACTGTTACTTGACAGCTGCAAAAGGCTACTGGTCCCCCCATCCTGCCTTGACCCTTCCCAGTTGTTCTATGCACCAGCCCTGTGGCTTTCTGCTGGACTGAAGATAACTGAAAATCCTTTGCAAGGCCTATCCAGCCCTGGCAGGTGGCCCCTGCCCACCTCTCCAGCCTCCCCCTCTCTTCAGCCTTCCTAAACATCAGCTTCCTCCCCAGTTTTGGCCTTTGCACATACATTTCCTTTTCTCTGGAAAGTTTTGGAGGGAGGCCCATATTTTTGAAGGAGCTTCTCTCTTTTCCCTGAAGTGTAGTTATCACCAAGGGGATGAAGGGTGGGCGGGGTCACCACTGCCTCTTTGCTCCATCTCTGTGGGAAATTTGGAAGAGATCTAGGTGAGGGTGTGGGGATGGACTGGAGAGGACCTCCCAGGTGCAGGCAACAGGGTATACGTCGTCTATAGAGAATTTAAAAGCAATAATGCAACTAACTAAAATTCTGTTTAATTTTTACTATCATTTGCACTGGAAATTTTAAAACATGCTGACGATTAAGTACTCTTCAAGGTACAAGGGAGGACTGCCTCCCTTCTCTTCCTTCAACTGGATAGTGGAATAATTCTTGGGAATCCACCAAAATAGTAGCAACAACCATCATTTACTGACCACCCGTGTGCCAGGCTCTTTGTTAGATGTTCTCATCCCATTAGATCCTCACAGCTGCCTTATAGCCCAGGCCTCATTGTACCCACGCTAAAGGTAAGGAAACCAAGATGAATGAAGCAAAGTTGGCTCAGGCTCATCCTGGGCGGTTGGTGGAGAAGCCCTGCCCACAGGCGGTGAGTCCTGAGGCAGAGGGCTCTGTTTCGCTGGGGAGAGCAGAGCAGTCTTCTCTGATCTTATTCTACACTTACCCCCACCAGGCCTCCCCAGTAAGTCTGCTTCGGGAAAGGTCTTTGTCATTCAACACCAACCCAGAAATGCTCCAGATTCTGCTGGCAGGGGAGAAGAACATGGCCTGAGAGCATTTTTAATCAGGGACAAGAATGTAGATTTGGAGAAAGATCGGACTGGACTTGACCTCTGCACCTACCGCTTCTAGGACCTTGGGCAGAGTATTCTTAGAATCTCAGTTTCCTCATCTGTAAACTGGGCATAACAATAGTACCTCAGAGAGCTCCTGGGACCATTCAATGAGACAATGAAGGTGAAACTTCATCATTGTGCTCACTGGATACTAGACTCTCGGACGCACGTTACACCCCAGGCAGAGTAAATGATGTGTGATACATGTAGGTATGTGACAGATGCTTGTTTTCTTCCACACCAAGTTCATCAAGACAGAGTCAACATTAACTTCTCTCTGGAAGCACCCCACTCTTCAGTGGGGTTCATGAAACAGATGAGGGACACTAAAAACACCTGGAAAATGCATAAGCCACATCAAACCAAAGCTCGGATTTCTGGCGGAAGTCGTTTCCTAGAGAAGAGAGAACCTTTCTTCAGGAACAATCAGTAAATAGATATGTTCCCTGAACATCACACCTTGTTAAAAAAGGAACTAGGTCATAGTGGCAGAGGTTTGATTTTTAATAACAGTGTCTATGTTTTCTGCTATAAGAAAACATCCAAAATGGTGGTAGTGTGAGTTCACCTTCAGCGTCTCGTGGAGATGGCAAAGAGGCCAGCCTCTGAGTCTGTGCAGTTCTTTCTCCTTACAAAGAGGGAACAGTGGGTTTAACTGAGCAGTGAGTTTTTAATGCTTACTAAATGAATAGGTCTGATCTGTCTTCTGGACTGGGAACCAGAACTGTTAGATTTTACGTTATTACTCCCAAACAATCAATTCTTACAACACTCTAGTGAGACAACAAAACCTTCATGTGTTTCAGCTGGAAGGAAGCTTCCTCGGTCTCTCTTCCTACCTGTGGAGACACTGTTACCTTCAGAAACTCAGATGTAAAGTCCGACTCTACACTCTGCTGCTGACGGCAGCCAGGTGCCTTTGCAGGTCCTTAGAGGGGTTCTATTCTGACTCCTATGCATCTCCAGATTGTGGGGATGTGAGTATGTGTACACGTGTGCAGTGTGCGTGTGCATGTGTGTGTGTGTGCATGACCTGAGGACAGGGCTCAGCCCTGCGGGTCCTCATCTGAGTCAGGACAGAGGTGTAATGGAGAACAGCAGAGACTGTGAGGGTGGACGTGTCGAGCCTTTCCTCTTGGGCTGTGCACTCAGTAGAGACAAGTGCAAGGTCATGGGTTTTGATGATGATGTTGTCAGCAGTTCTTCTGAGGTTGGACTCTGTCTCGCTTCCTTCCTCCCCCTTGCTCTGACGCCCCTCAGAGGAAGACTGTCCAGGCCAGAAGGGCCTTTCTTTCTGCCCTTTTGGCTTTGTGTAGCTTGCCAGTAGCTTAATGGAAACCAAGTTTTTCTTTTTTACATCAGGTAAAAAGAGTCTGAATTGGTTTTGTGTCCATGCAGTGAGAACTTTGGTTCCAGAGTACACAGACAAAACCAATGTTTCCTGCCCCTAGAAATCTGGGAGGGGAAGTGGCTCCTTTATCGTATAGAGTGGGGACCCTGTGAGAGCAAAATGATGCCATTGGGTGGGCCCTGGCCTTCTCCCAGCACCTCCCTTCCTTGCTCTCTGCCCCTTCTACCAACCTGGGGCTCCTCCTCCCACCACAGAAGAAGCAGGTCCTTCAAGAGTCTTGTCTCTCCGGGAGTGTGGCTCTTAACCATCACTGGTTGTCCCTGAGGCTGGGCCTGACTAAGATTCTCTCCACGGCCAAACCTTAGTCAGGCTCTGCTGAGCCTTTTTTTCAATTCAGGCCCCAGCTTTTGAGTTTCTGTGGTCATCTCTGCATTGTCCAAGAATCCAGTTTAGACAGAATCCCCTATGCCCAGTATCTGATGTGCCTGGGTTTCTCATCTATTTTAGTCTGTACCTAACGTATTATAACAAAATATCTTAGAATAGGTGATTGTCACAGTCCTGGTAGCTGTGAAGTCCAAGATCAAAGGCCAGCAGGCTCAGTATCTGAGGAAGCCCCTCCTTGCAGGCTGTGCCTTCTGTGTGTCTTCCCCTGGCAGGAGGGGCAGGGGTGCTCCTTTCAACTCCTTTTTAAGGACACTAATCCCATTCATGGGGATTCTGCCTTCACGACCTCATCGCCCCTTAAAGGCTCCACCTCTTAACATTATCGTATTGGTTATTAAGTTCTACCATAAGACTTTTGGGGGGATGCCAACATGCAGACCATAGCATCATCCTCCCCCACCCCAAGGTGATGTCTGGTCACCCCAGCCTGCCACCAGGAAGAATCCTGCCTTGTCAGTTTAGCCAGAATGCCCACCCTCACCCCTGATGTTACCTCCATGGTTTTTCATCCACTGACCCCCCATCCTACAACTTAACTGCATTCCACATTTCCTTGTATTCAGAGCTGAGCCTGGTGTCTCTCCTGCACTGTAGAACCCCATCAAAGTAGTCCATACACTTACCTCAATGGGGGTAAGTACCCTGAACAAAGTTCGCTGTACACTTCATCAAATAATTTTTTCTACAACAGGCCTTCACAGCTGCGGTCAGAATCTTCTGTCATAGTGGGGGTCACCTCTTTTCAAAAACCATGTGACAGACCCGTTTGAGACAAGACAGTGGGAGTTAATGAACCACGACTTCAGAGTAGGGGACACAGGGGACCTGGAGGTGAGATGGGCCTCAGTCTTGAGTGGAATTTCAGCTCTGGCAGAGTAGAGATTAGAAAAACAGCAGGCCAGGTGCCTGGTGCTACTGCCTCTGTGTACACAGACAGGAAAGGTTCTGTTACTGGATACAACCCAAGCTCAAGTAAGGAAGGACAAGATAACTCAGTGCTGACTTCTGAAGAGAAGGAATAGTCGTACACTGCCTGCCATCCAGGTCTTTCACTCGTCTATGTGAACCCTGAGGCTTTTTAGAAATATTTTATTTGAGGTAGACATTGTTTTTATACTCATTTTACAAAGGTGAAAACTGTTTCATAGAAAGGTTTAAGGGGTTTCTCTCTCTCTCCTTTTCTCCTTCGTGAGAGGGCCCCACTTCCACCTCTCTCTGGAAGTGCTCTGAACGTTATCTCTGCTCTTGCTAATAACATCTCTGTCTGTTACCCTGAAACTTGGGTGGGTTACTTTTCTACCACACTGCCTGTGCCGCTCCAGTTTTATTTTCAGTTTCCACTCACTTTTGCGTTTGATTACTGCTGTGCCTTGGGTGAACTTTCTAGCTCAACCTACTTGTCCTGGCGGTGGAGACCCATTCTCTGTCTGTGGCGAACGTATCTTGCTCTTGTTCTGTAAACTTACCTTTCTTTTCCTCAGGAAACTTCCACGCTCGTTTTAAAAAAGAAAGAAGGAAGGAAGGAAAGAAGGAAAGTTGGTTCAGGGATTTGCCAGATGTCACTGAGCTAGTAAGTGGCTGAGCAGGGATTTGCACACAGGAAGCCTGGCTGGGGAAGAAGGCCCCTCCCCTACACCATGTTGCCAAATGTGTTAAAATATATTCCTGTGCACTAGAGGTAAGTGTTACTGACTCAGTGCATAATATGTTGTATATAATATCCAATTCATACTCACTGAGGCAGTGCTGTGATTAGTGGTGAGCTCTATATTATTTCAGTAACTGGGGGTGTATTTTGACCAGTGAATGGTCTGTCTTCTCTGCTTTGCCCGAATACAATATCTCTTTGCCCTCAGCACTTTCATTTGTGTCCGTGTCTTCTTCCTCCTAATATAAAGCAAATGAGTGACTTTCAGTCAGTTGACGTGCTCCTGGTGCCGGCCCCAGCCACACTCTTCCCTGCCACCTCCCTTCCTGCCCCCAGGGTCTTCTGTGGCCTCGTGTGTTACTTCTCTCCTTGTCATTAGCCAGAATGGCCTTCCAGTGCCCTCACTGTTCCTGGGGCCTGCCCCAGATGCTGAGCTTAAGCGGGCTGGCACACGGGTATGACTTCCCAGGGCAGACAGGAGAAGGTGGCTGTCCTTGTTCTGTTTGTAAATCACCAAGGACCAGCATTTCTGTACTCCGGGATTGGAAGTTTACCATCTAGTTATACCTCTAAACAAATTACAGTCTTTAAGTAATTTTTTAAAACTCTGTTTATTTAGTACGAAGTATGCTGTGCTGCCAGTCAATACTTCTGATTGGCCTGAGCCAGTCAACGCTTCTAATTGGCCTGAGCTGGCCTGTGTTGGCACAGTGGTCCAGTCCCTGCTTTTCAGTTCTCCTAAACACCTTTGCCTTAGGAAAATGTTAAGCCATTTGGAATATTCCATATGACCACTAGACCCTGTGTGGATGCCTTCTAAGAAAGGGATAGGACAAAGATCAGGCTGGACTCCCCGGGGTCTGCATGGGAGATGAGGATGTGTGCAGGGGGGTGTTGGCAGGGCAGGTGGGAGGAAAATGGGGTCTGGGCAGAAAGGGGAAGGGCCCTCCAGGCTTCCTTCCTTGACTGAGAGGGGAGGACAGAAGAGCCCATGCAGAAGGGGACCGCCTGGGATCTGCCCTGGGCTTCAGTGGCTGCACCTCTTAGTACTTGGGCTCCTTCTGCATGTGAAGTAACTGAGACTATCTGTCCTTTCACAAAAGTATCAGGGTTTTCCAATGTTGGCTTGGCTGATCACTTCCCTACTTAGGCTTATAGACCTCACTGTACTAAAACTTGTGGACCTTTCTTTTATATTCTGACTTGTCACAAAGTTAGTTTATCTTCTGCAAAGTGGCCAGGAAGGGAGCTCTCACAGCATAGTTCTCAGAACAAGCTTTCCAGATTGTTTAGGAAGGCCTGGCTATCTGTTAAATATGGACAACATTTTCATTTATTTCTAAACAGACTTGAGACCTTCTAAAACCAACACATATAGAACCAGGGTGGCCTTCAGTGTTGGGCTGCAGCAGGAAGTGATTTCAGGCTGAGGATGTTGTTCTCAGTGACTTTACCAGTGGTCGTTATTGTCAATCCATGAAGACGTTTGAAAACATTTTGCTAAAGTGCGTTAATGCCAGCCTCACTGGAGCTCATCTTAGATTTCTGAATAAACATTGTGGTGTTGCTGCTTGTTTGGGGAGTGGATATGTTTGAATGTTTACCATTCTCTGGGAGGTGAGAGAGAACAAGCAAGTGGTGTGATCCTAGGTCTCAGTGTTCAAGAGTAATGCAAACATTATAGAGTTAACATGGGACGAGGGATGAGACGCTACATTTGCTGCATGCCTTGGTAGGAGGGACTAAAGGCACTAACAGATGTCAGCTTTCATCTGTAAGGTCCCCCTGTGAGTGAAGTCATGTGAGAGCACAGACTGTGGCTTTAGACTGCTGGATGTGAATCCTGGCTTCTCCTCTTACTAGCTAGGTAGTGACTTACTAGCTTCTCCTCTTACTAGCTTGGGCAGTTCACATAACTTCCCTGCATCTCAGTTTCCTCATCTGTAAAATGGGGATAAGGATAACACTATGTATGACAGAGGGTTGTTGGGAAGGTTAAATGAGTAAATATGTGTACAGGTTGCTTTGAATAGTGCCTGGCACTTAGAAACTGCTACGTAGTTTTGTGGAATACATAAGAGGAACCTAGAACTCACAGGGTATGTAACTTACACAGAGGCCCTTGAGCTAATCAGCAATGAAGTTAGGATTTGAACTCAGCACTCTCTGGCTCTGGGGCAAGGTTTCTCAACCTTGGTACTGTTGGTATTTTGGACCAGATAATTTTTCGTTGTGGGAGCTGTTCTGTTCTTTGTAGGACATGCAGCAGCATCCCTGACCTCTACCCTCTGTGGCCAGTTGTGATAAACAAAAATGTCTCCAGGGTTTCCTGGAGGGGGATAAGTTGCTCCCAGTTGAGAACCAGTAGGTAGAGGACTTAACACCCTGGAGAGTTTAGCAGCAGTCTGATCTCTCAGTCTTAAGAGTCAAAGCCCAGTTCCCACGTATCATCCTTTTTCTGTATAGACCGCTGGTCAGTGAAGGCCAGGACCATCATCGCTGGTGTCTGCACACACTGCAGCTGAGAAGCTTCTCCAGTGGGCTGAGGCTAGAGCAGTGATTTTCAACTAGAGCACCGTGGCACACTGGTGTGCTAGGAGGATCTTAGGTGTGCCTTGAAAATTTTTAAGTATTCAAATTAAATTACTTTTGAAAGATGTTCAAAGCACAGTAAGTATATTCTTTTTTTTTCGTTCTTTTTTTCTTTTGATCAACATAATTTAAGTGTGCTGCAGGAAGTTTAGCTGTAAATTCAAGTGTGCTGTGAGATTAAAAAAAAAAGGTTGAAAAACATTGGCCAGAGGCTTCTTGCCTGGGTTTTTGAGGTGTTTTGTTTTCTTCCTTTTCCTTGGCACGCTTTCACCAGACCATAAGGTAGGCCAGGCCAGTTTGAGTTTCTCTCCTCGGCTGTCAGCAGCAGAGACAGTGCAGCAAGGTGGCCCAGGCTTCTTTCCTTGGACACACACAAGCTGGATGGCTTAACTGAAGTCAGAGTG
>CAUYQV010004031.1:0-22718 GCA_963574575.1 Galagoides demidoff
TCTTAAGCAAAAGATACAACTTAATTCTAGCCCAAAAATATGGGGAGGGGGTGGGGAAGGGGAGGGGAGAAGGGTGGATGGGTGATGGGAGGGTGATGGGAAATATCACCTATATATCTGTCTAACAAGGGTACAAGTGAACTTTTCTAGAACGAGAATGTGAATGTGTTGATACAATGATTAACCAAATGATATGAAAGTTATGTTAACCAGCTTGATGAAGATGTTTCAAATTGTATATGAAATAGCACAATGTACCCCATGTTGGCATCAATGTACACAGAAATCAATTAATAAAAAAAAAAAAAAAAAAAAAAAACTCTTTTCATTTAGCACATGTGGCGCAATTTCGTGGTTTTGTTTCTGTGTCAATGTGCCCTCTTTTCTGTGTCTTGTGTTGGACACCTCTTCCTTTCTCTGCCTTGAATGCTTGTGTCTTCTTCAACTCTATGTACTTAAATGTTCTATCAAACTATCTCACTCATTACCAGGATTTAAGTATCAAACACTGCCTGTATTCAGGTTACTACCAAATTTATATTGGATACTATTTTATCTTATCCCACATTAGTTTTTCCTTGATAACCTTTTAAAATGGTATATACATACATATGTAATTTTATATATGTGTATGTATACAGATGTGTAAATACGGAGTGACTGTAGAGTTTGTGTGCAGTTTAAAATTGCACACTGTTTTAAATAGCACAGGAATTTTATGGCCACCATGTATTACATATCCAATATCTAAACAAAAACTATTTTTCCCAAACTATTTGTGTAATTATTCAGTTACTCAGTTAATTTTCTCCCACTATATGGTTATAGCTTCGTAAGTGGACTTCTGAGCACTTTCTGAGTTGTGTTTTTCATAGAGAGGTGCCCAATTGTTAATGTTTGTGACAAGGACCCCAGAGGCAATGATAGCAACAAAAAAAATAAATAAATGGAACTTGATTGAATTAAAAAGCTTCTGCACCAGAATCTACAAAAAATTCAAGAAAATGAGCAAGAAGAAAAAAATCCCATCAAAATGTAGGTCAAAGTTATGAATAGAATATTTTTAATCAAACATACACACATGCTCAACTCACATATAAAAAATGCTTAACATCACTAATCATCAAGGATATAAAAATTATTGAATAAATCCCCAATGAGATTTCACTGTATCCCTTTTGGAATAGCATTTATTAAATGCCAAAAACAATAGCTGCTGCACAGATACAGAAAGAAAGGAATGCTTATTATACACTGTAGGCGGGACAGCAAACTAGTACAATTGAGATGGAGAACATCATGGTGATTCCTTAAGGAACTAAAAGTAGACCTCCCATTTTATGCAGTAATCCTACTGGCTAAATACTGGGTATGTCTCTACCAAAGGGAAGAGACATTATCTTATCAAAAAGACATCTGTAGGGCTGGCCAAGGAACTGGAAGATGAGTCCGGAGCATGGGCAAACAGCAGCAGGCTGGGGGCCTTGGGAGTTGCAGTTTGGGGAACAAGAAGTCCGAAAAGCATTGCCAGCCTAAAGAAACCTACTCTATGCACATCTACAAGGTGCTGAAGCAGGTGCAGCCTGACGTCGGCATCTCTGCCAAGGCCATGAGCATCATGAACTCATTCGTGAACAATGTGTTTGAGTGGCTTGGTGGTGAGGCCTCTGGACTGGCGCAGTCCTCAGCCAGACCACCCTGACTTCCTGGGAAGTCCAGACAGCTATGCAGCTGCTGCTGCCTGGGGAGCGGACCAAACATGCTGTAGGCACCAAGGCTGTCACCAAGTACACCAGCTCCAAGTGACCCAGGGACTGACGAATAAAGGGTGAATCGATAATAAAAATAGACACCTGTATATGAATGTTCATTGCAACATATTTTATAATTGCAAAGATGTAGAATCAACATAGATGCCTGTCAAGACATGAGTAGATTAGCAAAATATGTTGTGTGTGTGTCTGTGTGTGTGTATATATATATAGAATACTAGAGAGCAGTGAAGAAGGATGAATTAAAGACTTTTGCAATAATTCAGATGAAATTGGAGACCATTATCCTAAATGCAGTGTCTCAGGAATGAACCAAAAAAACCCAAACATGTACGCACTATTAAATCAGAACTAACTGATAAATACACGTGGGCACCAAAGGAGGTAAAACTCAGTGGATGCAGGGGAGGGGGAGGAGAGGGCCTTGACGAAAACCTATCTAATGGATACATTGAACATTATCTGGGTAGCAGACAACTTTATAACCTTGACTCAAACATCAGAAATTTAATACATGTAATTAAAAGCATTTGTACCTCTATAATATTTTGAAATAAAGGAAATAAAAATCATAAAAATACATATATAAAATAACACGAGAAAAAATTAAAAGATGCAATGAAATAAAAATAGAACAAAATAGAATGACTAAGTGGTATGTACATGGCTGTGCACATAGATAACGTAGTGTTGCGTGCACAGGAGGTGGCTAAATGAACCTGCTATAACTTGGATTGTTCCTGTTCTATTTTCAATTAATCTTCATGACCCAAATCTATTTGGTAAGTCAATGGGATCAACCTGTGGAGCACCTGTTTAGTGACCTCTTTACAGTAGTCCTTCCTTATCTGTTCCTTTGAGGATGAGTTCCAAAATTCCAGGTGAAGATCTGCACATCCAAATAATACCAAACTCTTTCTACATATGTTTGTCCTTATTAACTCATGTGTAATGACCAATTTTTTCTTAAAGAGAGCAGTTTTTGGCTTCTCTTTGGCATATCCAAATTGCCAGAATCCTTACTCTTGTACTTTGGGACCCCTATTAAGTAAAGTCCATGTTACTTGAACACAAGCACTGCAGGATTGTGGCAATCTGAGAAATGAGATGGCTATTAAGGGACTGACGGGCAGGTAACATACAAAGCGTGGATACAATAGACAAAGGGATTCACGTGACAAAGAAGGACAACATAAAATTTCATCATGCTACTCAGAATAGCAGGCAATTTATAATTCATGAATTGTTTATTTCTGGAATTTTCCATTGAATATTTGGGGTCCACGGTTAACTATAGGTTACTGAAATTAGGAAAAGTGAATTCAGGGATTGGGTGGTGGGAGATGGGTGGTAATGAACTTCTATTGTGTGTTAGAGTGTGCCCAGAATACCTGATTATAAGGGCATTCTGATTTTATAGTAGCCTGAAAGTACAGAACAAGACAGAAGTGCTTTTTCTCCAATTGTTATTATTTCTTTTATGTTTATCTTTTGATTATGTGACACTAAACAGATTGCTAATAGATTGGACCTTGGGGCAATAATGCTATCGCTCCAACTGTCCTTAAGAAGAAAAATTCAATGGCAATTTAACAGGTTAAATTTTGGAGATAAAGTAGGTGAGATCATTCCCTGAGGGGGAAAAAAATGCATCAACCAAAAATAAATCAGATACCATTTTTACCAGGAATTGCTGTGATTTTCTAATTTTTTTGAGTACTCATGATTTATGCTGCAGTAATTTGAAGAAAAGTCAGCCCAGTCTTGCTCTTCTGCTTCTATTTCTGTTCCTTATTCTGAATAGAGAACAACTTCATTAGAATCTTACTTACGTCTTTTATTTATTCATTGCCAAATACTAGCGTAGAGAAGAATTCATATGTGTGGCTCAATATATTTGGAATAGTAAGCCGTAAATACGTATTTCAGAGGAAATTTGACTTTTACATCATAGAATCATAAATTCAATTATAAAAGATGTAGAGGAATTGAACAGATTCTTGTACAGTGAATTTCTACATGGGGTACTGCTGTACAGAAACGCTTCCATCTACTGCTATATATCTTGTGCTACCAAAATTAACTCTATTGAAATAACTGTAGACAAGCTGTGATCACTGCTTACTAACAGTATGACTTTATCACGTTGTCTAATCTCTTTTGAACAAGATTCTAAGTCTACAGCTACCCCTAAATCAGAAGAAAGTGAGAGGGCAAGAAGTCAAATGCAGCCGCCACCAGTCCACCAGTGGCAGGAAAGATTCATCTTTCCTGTTGGTGACATGGAACCCAAGAATGCTGAATTGTGTTTTGAAAAGGGCTTTATCCAAGAAAATGGGGGTTGTGTTGTGGGGAATTGTGTAAAATTATATAAAGAAAGTCTATGTTGGTTAGTTGGTCAGGTGCTAGGGGTGAGATTGTATTAGTGTAGTGGAAGTGATAATTTACATTATCTACAAATAGAAGGTGCACGTATCTCAAAGATCGGGAAATTGAAGAATCCACAAAAGCTTTTGGGGTGAGGAACAAAACCATGTTTGGAAGTTGTCATATCCAAGAGCGTTTTACAAGAGTTACCCACTGATATTTAGCAGCATGTGACTATTTCCTACTCTTTTATACTCTCCCTATTTTTTGGTTGTTTTGAGGAGCTAGAAACAGCTCAGAGACTGCAGAGGAAATGGCAAAGCCAAGAGGACTAAATAATTACAAAGAACACAGAGCTTCCCGCCCAGCCCCTATAGTCTCAGAAGCCTGAGTTAGGCCTAAACTTAAAAAGAGAACAATTTTTTTAAAGCAATAGATAATAAATTTTATAGCCATTTAAAACCAAAAAATCAAAGTTGTTTATAACTTGAAGTTATTGGTGAAATCTTAATAGTGGTCGTGATGATAAGAAAGACTAATATTATCTCTGCTTAAAACCTAAGAAGTCTATTTCACTCAACAAACTATCACTACGTTATATATAATCAAATGGTACGATGTTCCTCCCACACAAATTCCAATGATAAAAATATGTGGTCTGTTGTTTTTCATAAAATTAATAATAATTAATGCTAACATTTAGTAATTCTTTTATGATGCTTATTAAGTGCTTTATCTTAATGTATGATACATTGATATCATACATGATACAATGTATCATAATGTTGATACATTGATCTTTCAACAATCATAAAGGGTAGATATATTTAATATCCCATTTGACAGATGTACAGACTGAGACTTAGAATGATTAAGTAACACTTCTAAAGGCATGCAGCCAATCATAGAGAATTCCTGCATTTTAATGAAGGGCCATCTGACTCCACAGTATTAAGGACTGCCCTTTATTAGGTAATTTCTCATCCCCTTTAATATACTCTCTTTCCAAATACACTATTAGCCAAACTTTACAACCAGGATAATTTACACTATTCTGACCTGACTCCAGGGTAAAATAAAAAAGGGGACAAAATATTCTTGGCCTCGCTTTTATGCGTGCCTTTCTCTAGGGTTGTTTTATAAGCTCATTATATGGAAAAGATACAGGGTGGGACAAGATAAATGTCAGCTAAGTAACTCCATATCCAGGCAATATAAAAATTCTACCGAGAGACTTGTCTTAAAAGCTGGGCCAAGAGGACAACTGTGTAAATATTTATGTAAATGAGTCAGGGCTTAGTAACGATTCAACCCATGTGGCTGGTTTGTTAAATTGTAATGGAGTCCACGTTTGCATTTGATCCAAAGTTGCTCCAAATACAATCTCAGCTTTCATGACTAAAACTTGGTACATGATAATGAGGTTCTAAAACAATTTTTTTCTTTTGCACTTTTCTGAAGCACTGTACTCCTTCATGGAAGGTAATATCTAACTCTGATCTAAAACTAATGTGATTCAGTATTTCACCTTTCTAATATACCCTTGCCAATGATGACTTCAACAGAACGACATTTTCATTTCAGCTTTAAGGAGAATATTTTAAATGATGTAATCAGTTTCCCCTAATTATTTTCATAGGCATGCATCTGTGTATTGTGCAATCAAGTCACATTGTTACAACAGAAATTGTTGAAAGAAAATTACTAACAATCTAATAAACGAAATCTGTATCACACTTTTTAAAATGAGCTTTTTAAGGATTTCAGGTGCAGAGAATTGGCTTAATTAAAATTCTTTCTTTCTGAATGATACACTCATTTACCATGAATGGTGTTATTTTATATGATTCTGTTTTAATTTACTTTATTCTTTAATAATAGAATGAACACCTATGTAGCACCACCCAATAACTTAGCCATGTCTATATGCTCATTTTTATAATTTCCTGGCATCTCCTCCAATGTTGTCCCATTCTTAGTTTTGTATTTAGCATGTCCTTGATTTTTTCCCAAATTTATCTCATATATGTGTGTAAATCACATAAGTTATATTACTTGATTTTGCTTATTTTAACTATATAAGAAGTGGATGTTACACAAAACATTACCTAATGATTAAACTAAAGTGATCTCAAACAATAAACAGTAAGTATGAGATCATTAATGTATGTGTATACTAGAGGCAACTAAAGGACTACTTAGGTTTGTGAAACTTTCACCCGAAACCTATTTTTATTGAGATTTAGGATGACAGAGGGAAAAGGAAATTAGCTATTAATGGACAACAGAGAAAATAGGGATTTTTATTTCTGATAAATATATTATAAATTAGTGTAGGTCAGAACTTTCTTTGCTGGCCTGAAATTTTATATTGAAAAAGCCCAAGATTAGGATCATGAAAAGAATGAAACAGAAACTGTAACTCAAGGAGATCTCATAAAGAATGCGCGTGTGTAGGATGTAACTAAAATAGAGCAGAGAAAGCTTTAACTTTTTCCAAAGAGATATATTTGTTAAAAATATTAAAGGAGAGGTAGTTTATGTAAAGAGATTGTGCAGCATGATGAAAATCTGCATGTGTAAAAGAAGAGGCATCTAAGGGACATGGGAGTGTGAGAATCGCGTCATGGTCTGAGAGTGTCACGGAGGTCACGGAGGTCCTGACAAGCTAGAGAAAGAGGCTCACGTTGCCCCAAAGCACCAGGCAACTGTCCTGAAAAGCAGAGGGACTTCATGTGGGACTTCAACATCCTGCACATCACCCTTATAATCTATTTTACTAAAACCAGGGAACCAAGAAAATTGATACATTATCCTTTTGAAATTTTCATTTATCATAGAACAGCAGATACAAAGGTGGGATTGCTCTTTTAGATTATGTCCTAATAAAGACGAAAAGTTTAGTAAGATCAAAACAATACCAGGAAATTTAATTTTCGGGCTGGGTTTCAACAATGAATTATTGATCTCCATAAGGGAATAAACATTTGTGTCTGGGTCTCTTTATCTTGTAATGAAGATATCAGATTATGTTATTTTTAATTTACAGGAGTCCCTCCATTTCCATGAGGGATACATTTCAACACCCTCAATGGAAGCCTGAAATCACAGAGAGTAGTGAACACTACATATTTCTTTTTTCAGTCTGATAACTAAGATGTCTCTGAAGTGACTAACAGGTGAACTTGATACATAGCATGATGATGACACAGAGATGATTCAGACAGGATAAAGCAAGATGGTATGAAATTTCATCATCTTTCTTAAAAGGTGCGTGATTTAAAACCAATACATTTTTAATTTCTAGCATTTTCCATTTAAAATGTTTAGATTGCAAATGAAAATGCGTAACTAAAACCAATGGGGGTGGGCTTACTTTTTTAGCTCTCTCATAATTGTTAGGAAATTACAATTAAGGTATAAATGTAAATGTAAAATCTTTCTACATTTTTCTCTACCTTATTGAATCATGTTTGGCATTTATTCACCTGGTCAACAAAATTTTTTAAATTCATAATAAATTTTAATGTAACAATTGGATCTATTGATTTACATTTGACATAGTACTGATTTACATAGATAAGAATATCTATAGGCAAAGAATATTTTAAACTGGCAATTTTATCCATCTGTACCATTTTAATTTTATTTTTCTATTGAATTTAATCCAGTTCATTTCTCTATATTCCATTGACAACATTTTAGATGCCTATAAATTCTACTTTGAATAAACATTCTAATGCATATTCTAGACAATGGTTTTTGTTTGCTTGCTATCTTTTCCAGGGCTAAATGTTTAAAGACACTTCTCATATAAAATTTTATGTAAGGACCTTGAATGACATGCAGAACAATACCTTCAGCAACAGTTGTAAAAAAGATGCTGAAACAATTCCCGAAGGCCTGTTTCTTGTAAAATCCTTAATAAGAGCAGAATGTATAATATTATGATCCAACCCAATAAAGGTGATTCTGATGGGGAAGGAAGTAGCAGTCGTTGAATGGCCTTTAGTGACAGTTAATCTGCATTTCTCATTTGAATGATTTCAGTATCATTGAATAATGACAGGACATCTCAAAAAAAAGGTGAGAAAATGTAGCTTAAGTACAGGTCAAGCTGGGAAGTGAATCAGCTTCTCTCTGACCCCTACATCTGCACTCTTTCCATCTAGTCAGAGCACGTCTACAGTACCTGTAGTTAAGGACTCCACTAAGCTAATATTCTCCTTCAGGCATATTGCTTGGTTAAAGCTTCTACTTAGAATTTTTGGAGGGGTGGATAACTTTATTCCATTGATCTCAAATATTGTAATCTATCAAGGTTTGTTAGAGCATATTTGTAGATTGCCAGCCTTCACTGCCAGATAGTCTGCTTTAGTAAATCTGTGGTGGGGTCCTTGAACTTGAAGTTTTAAATGTTTCCAAGTGATGGTTATGCTGCTGTTGTGGAGACCATGATTCATAGACCATTGCTGGTGAATGCACTATTGGTGGACTTAACACATATGAAAAAATTGATAATCTTTTATGGGACTAGACAACTCCAATAAATCAATCAACAACAATAAAATGTCCATATAGCAAGGGACTTACTCTCCCCACTATTATTATATAACAGACAATTCAGAATAAAGAGTAGCTACTATTGAGCACATATTGGGCAACAAATATTAGGATAAATATTATTACAGGGAAGATGAAGTCCTCAAAATGTCTACAAAGTAATGATAGGAAAATTAGCATCAAAGCATGAGTTTGAAGCTTTGACCATTGCTTCAATGTCCTGGCCACAGGGTCTTTTTTTATACTCATTTGTTGTAATTATATTGAATTTGTTTTCTGCTCTGTCGTTAATTTTGCTTGGCTTTTTTTCCTCCTCCTATTCCAGAAAAGGGACTAAAAGAAAACTCTCTGTAATATATTCTTTCTTTTTTTTTTTTACATTTTCCTATTATTCTCTTGTATCTCATCTCATTCTCAAAACCCTTTTCTCTTTCCTTGCCTTCCTAAATTTTAAATGGGTAGTGCTCTCTAGAGTTTTACGTTCACCCCTTTTCTATTTTCTCTATAAAGCACTCACCATCTCCAACAGCTTTAAACTATAACCTTTTCCTGACTGTTCATGTGTTTATACTTCACTTTATGATTAATGTTCCTTGGATTCCCCCTTCTATCTGTCCAATATATTATTCATCAGCTCAGTTGTCATTCTTTCTATGATACCACTCTGAGCTCCTTTAATTTTTCCTTCCGTGATTCCAGAAACATTTGCATATGTCTTGAATAGGGTCTGCATCAATTTGCATTATGTTTAGTTATTTTGTTTCTGCCCGTTTCAAATGATGCTGAAGTGCAGCTCCCATATGCCTCCTGCATCTTTGCATCCTTGCCTTTTGGATCTCACCGTGTCTCCTATTCTCGACCTGTGTAGTGAATAAATGATGGATAAAAGTCACCAAATTATGAATAATATATAAATGTGTTGCCACTCCCAGCTGAGTGGTAAGAACATAGAAAACAGAGAACGTTGAAGGCTGGTCACTTATTTCAACACACCATGCCATTTAGTATCAGGCTAGCTGCTCTATGGAATATTCCCCTACACTGCTGTAAATATCTTAAGCTTTGTTTTCAGGTAGAACTTATTGTCAAATTTGTTCTGGTGGTGTAAAATTCCTGGGAAGAACCATACGTGTCATAAACAGACATATTTCAAATACAATGTTCATTATGCACGGAATTACTCTAGAAAGTAGATATAGTCAGAAATAAAATAAAAGAAAATCTGGAGAGGTAGAGAAACTATTATTGAAAATCCAGCAGGTGTAATGTGGAGGCAAATTCATGAATATGCACTCAGTCCAGACTCATACAACAATGAATCAGAGGAATTCAGTAATGGGTACCAGAATCTCAGACATGGCATGCCGGAGCCAGATGAAGGAAAAAGCTAGGACATGGATTGAGAGTGCAAGCAGCAAGAGGTAAGGCTCGCCAGAGGTGCAGGAGAGCCCGGAAGAACTTTTGCAGTGACTGTTTATTGAGACACACAACAACTATGAAGAGTGCTAAGTAATGATGTGAGGAGCTACTGTGCTTAAGGACCACATGAAAAGGAAACTATGTGCTCTTTCTCTGAAACTCCCATAATGGAGTACCATAAAATGTTTAAGGTTTAAAACCCACTTACTATAGAGGGACCCATCTTTTCCCATTCAGGAACACTGAGTTAGTTGGGGGCTTGCCTCCAAGTTACAAGGTATCTCTAGGCTTGCCAGGACACTGTCTTGCTCTCAGCATTGCCTTTGATGTGTTAAGAACCAGTGACTGTCCTTGCAAGCTTGATGTTCATTCCTCCACAATGGCATTTAGGAATCTGGTTTCAAATATTCCAGGCTCAAGTACATAGACTCTTGAGTGGAGAAATAAATGCAGTATCAACAAATGCAAGCCTGTTTTGATTTATGAGCTGACAAGGGAATCTCCTCTTTCTAGTGTGAGCATTTGTCTTCAATTTGTGTACAGAAGCTGAATGAGATAAAGCTTCTGAGTAATGGCTAGCAAATTATTATTATTAAAGTTTTTAAATTATTGTAGAGCTATTTTGGCATGCTTTGTTTAGCTAATATGGTTTTAAGCTAGAAGGGTCCAAATCTTATTAATTTTTATCACCTAGTACATAGCACATGGAAGATCCTCAATAAACATGGTCTGAAAAAAATAAGTGAATAAAATAATAAAATACTTGACTTCCTGTCCTCATATATTCACCTCAGTTTTGTTATACAAATTTTAGTATTCTCTCTCAATTCAATATTATATCAGTTTTTCTTTTTTACCTTTTTTTTTTTTTCCAGTTTTTGGCTGGGGCTGGGTTTGAACCTGCCACCTCTGGCATATGGGCCGGTGCCCTACTCCTTTGAGCCACAGGCGCCACACTTTTTTTTTTTTTTTTAATTTTATACTTTCATGCTGACAATAGTTTCTTAGAAAACTGTGGCACTATTTCCTGGTGAACTATAAGGTTGGGATAGCTTTGAAAGTTCCTATGATTCATCATTTTGATACAGGGTGGGGGGCCCCCAGCCCAGGTCCACTGATCTGAGGGGAGGACCTGCTGCCTCGTGTTGGTGCAGATGTAGTGGGCAGAGGAATCAGCAGGTTGGAGGGTTGGGGAGGGGGCCACAGGAGGCTCCAGTAGCCAGAAGCTCCAAACAACTGCTGGGGAGACACCAGTGTCTTAGTGTCATCTTCCCCTTACACTTGCAACTAGACAGGGAAACCCTCATTTTCTAAGCCCGGTCAATTTCATGTAAGTCAATTTCATGTAAGATTCCTAGACCTGGTAAATTTCATGTACTGTACGTTTCCTAGGCCTGGTCAATTTCAAGTAGGTTTCTTAGGCCTGGGAACAAAAGGGATCATATGCATTTATTTGTTACCAAGTCCTGGCCAAATGTAACTAACAGAGGACCCAAGGGACTGTATATACACCCCTGGGCAGAGAACCCAGGCAGAGAGAGAGAGAGAGATATAGACAGAGAGCGCTTTCTTCCTACTTGGGTTTTTCTCTCTGCCAAGAGCTTTGGTGTTTTTGTTTCTGTATTCTTTTCTGTAATATAAATCCTGTCTTACTACTGATCTATGGTCCATGGATTCATTCTTCAAATTACCTAGACCAAGGACCTTACTGAAGACGAAATTCCAGTGTCAATTTTACCTCAAAGCAGCACTAAGACTAAATAGACTGAATGAAAATATGGAACATTCTGTTTTGTGTAATAACATTGTTTTACCCTTAAAAATAACACACTTCATATTTTTATTGCTTTTTATGATTAGTGTTAAAGTCATTTTTGTGCTACTGATTACATATACCTAGTATCCTAAATCATGTTATAGCAAAATAAATGTCATTCTAAATCGAATTTTGTACTGTTTTTTCTTATTTCTAATTTTCAAGTATTATTAACTATCCTACCTTCCAGAAACTTATTTTCAACTTACATCAACATCTGTTTCAACTCACATTTCTCTTGAAAACAGTACAGTACCAGCAATTCAAAGTTTTAGTTGATTGTAAGATTTGTTTCTAATTGGCATTGATCACTTCTACGTTAAATAACCATTTCCTTTGAATCACTATTTGATATATACTCAATTTCCTTGGAACCAGTGAATTGCTCAAAAAAAAAAAATTGGCTATAGTTTTAGAACTAAGTACATAAGGAAATGAGCCTCATTTGTAGTGAGCTGATTACTCTATTCATGAGAAACAATACAAGCTGTGCGCATAATAGTGTACAAAGAGGTACATACATACAGTAGAGCATAAGCATTACCCGAGAGAAACTATTTGTGACATAAATTAATTAATTAATGTATTAAATATTATTTGTAGCTATCATAATATTCCCAAACCATGGAATCATTTAGAAAAAAATAAATTATTTTTAGTTAACAATTATTTACATACTAGTAATTTAAAGTAGTACTTTGATCCCAGGGTACAAATTCAGGCAGGACCAAATTCTTGCCCTCAATGATTGAATCCAGAATTTTTTATTCAATAGGTCCTTGTCTCATTGATTCAAAGAATGAATCCATGGACCACAGATCATTGGCAAGACAAGAATTATTTTACAGACAAGAATACAGAGAAAATACCAGAGCTTCTGGCAGAGAGAAACCCAAGTGGGAAAAAAATCTCTTTTCTAGGTTCTTTGTTTAGGGGTATATATACAGCCAAACAAATGAATGGATACAATCCCTTTCATTCCCACAGCTAGGAAACTTACATGAAATTGACCAGGCCTAGGAAACTTACTGAAATTGACCAGAACTAGGAAACTTATATGAAATTGACTAGGCCTGGGGAAAGTGGGGTTCCTGTTCAGCTGTAAGAACTAGGAGATGGGGATAGAGGTGGGGCAGAGATACCACTGCACTCCCTGAGCTGGCAACCTGGAGGTGTGCTCCCAAGCAGTTGTGTGGCATCTTCTGCCACTGAAGCTTCCTGCACTCCCCCTGCCTACCCTTCAACCCAATGGTTCCTCTGCTGCCTCTGCTGTACCAACATCCTCAGGGCAGGGCAGGTCCTCCTCTCAGCAACAGGGTGCTGCCTGGGGCACCACCCATACTGTATCATCATCATACACTTTATTTTGGAAATATACACATAGGTAATTTTAATATTGTAATAATTTATAGATGTATGTATAAGTTGCTTAGCCAACACAAATATTTCTAAATTCCATCTGGTTTGGGATGGACTGGTAGGGAATAGATAAGAGGGAGTTTCATGGAAAACGATGACCCAGTGTTGAATGTTTAGTGAGGAATAAAGATCAGACTCACCTATCTATCTACTTTTTCTGATTTCTATTTTCATTTCCACCATTCTAACCTAACTCACATCATCTTGCTCCTATACTGATTATAAGGTGTTTAGAATTCCTACAAACCATTGTCTCTATGGCTGCCAAAAAATAATATTGTTAAAATAAATATGAGCATGACATTACCCTATATGTTTTCCAATAGCTCACTTGAAAGTAAAATTAGATCCAAATGCATAATAACCTTAACCTATGAGGTACCAGCCCCGACAATGCTATGGGTTCCCTCCCCATGGCTTGATCAGGTCAGAGGGCAAAGAAAAAGAAAAAATGACAGAGAAAGAGAAGGTTTTAAGAATCTCCCTGGGTTCAGGAGACTGCATGCCTTTCTTTGTGAGGCCTAACACCCAGGCTAGCCCTGTTTTTATTTCATACACCATTGTTTCTGTTTTAATCATAAATCTCAAGAGGGAAAGGCAAACAATTCTGACATAGATCTTGCTATGCTTGTATCTTTCTCAATAAACTATTTCTTTAACTACATTAATTGGATGGATTTACTTTTTACTTTCATTGGTATTTATGATCTTTAACACAGAGTATGGGATGGTGAAAAACAGTCTGAGAACAGGACCCCAGTTAAGCCAGCACATAACTCACAGAAGTGACAATTAATTCTCAAGAAGTTTTTTTAATTGTTTTAAATTTCAGATTGATGCGAGAGTACAAGCAATTAGGTAACAATGTTTATATTTGTTAGGTAAAGTTCCTGTTATAGTTCTGTCTAGAACTCAAGAGTTTAACTACTACAGTCTAAGATAATTTGTTATGCAGCAATAGTAACCGATACATGATACAATTCTCAGTTAAAAACAAAACAAAACAGAAAAGATTGTTAACCAGTTTATTTAAATTGGGCCTTGGCCACCATCCCGAAATGCTGTCAACCATAATCGTCAGTCTATTTTTTAACATAGACTATTTATTATTGCCAGAAACCTGGAATTAACCCAATTAGTTTGCTACAGTTAAATAACAAGTAAATGTTATATTCACACAGTAGAATACTATATAGTAATTACAATTTAGAATCTATATTCATATATAGCATCATAAATGAATCATCCAAACCAAATGTTTACCAAAAACAGTAGACACAAGAGAGTAAATTCTGTACAAATCCTTCTATATAAAAACTAATGCTATGTATTTATTTATTGGAAAGTGGCAGGGGAAGCTTCTGGGGTACTGATAATTTTGTGTTTTCAGTATTGGTTGCAGTCTGTCAATTATAAGAATAATTCACAACTTTATACTTTCCTTTTATATATATATTTCTTTATAATTCAAATTCTTAGAATTATCTTTCATTATTAATACAATTATTAATTCATAATAGCGTTGTCTCCCTACTAGAATGCAATGGGAGCAGGACCTCTAATGTTCTGTTTACTGTTGTATGTACCATACTGTGTAATACAATATGCAATTCTTTGCAAATTGTATTTTAAAATTCATTATACATACATATTATCTGATGTCAATTTAGAAACATTTAATTAAAAGAGCTATTTAGAGTGAGTCATGGCGTATCCTGCAATTGCATCTGAGAGTATTTTAACCTTTAAAACCAGAAAAACACATAGCTAGAAGCTACTGTGGAACTACTGTGTCATATCCTAATTAAACAAGCTAAACCACTATTTTGTGCCAAAAGACCAAGTTTCAAGAGAAATGCAATAAACGAGAACATCTTCAGAGGAAAAATAACTGGCAAATTAAAGAACTTTAAAACATTTTTTTATCTGAAAAGACTGAAGGTAGCCAACACTCACTCCAAACTCCATCTCCTATTTTGTACCTCTGTCTGTGAATACTCCTCTATTTGAAAATCATGGCATTTTTCAGTTTCTTCTGACTAAATAGTAAAACTCATCACCAGTGATTAATTTAACCATTTATTAAAGACCAAATCTTTGCCAAATATTCGGCATCTAAAACTCCATCTGACTTATCAGCTCAGCAATATTCTAAGGAAGAATGTGAGGCTCTGGTTTTCTCCCTCTAGGCTGCAGTCCAGGAACTGCTTCCAAGCAATAAACTGAAACAAAGGTAGGACTCACTTTGTTTATTTACCTTCTCTTGAGCATAGAAATTCTGTGGTATCTTTCCAATATGTGAATACAGTCTCCTAGTTATTTAAACAGGAAGGAAAATCCATTATTATATCAAGGCTGGACACAGACTTATGACAATAGTTTTCAGTCGATAATGGATTTTTGTTCTTAATATCTGCCTCAGTTCCTAGATTCCAGCTTTATTGAGAACAGCATTCTATCCATCCTCAGAAACAAAACAAAATAAAAGAAGACAATAAATCAACAGAAGAAACTAATGGCTTACTCTGTACCTAGCACACTGCCTGACTAGTAGTAGACACAAAGTAAATATATACCGAATGAATGACTTGGTGCTGAGAGAGAAATAGTCACAGGCACACACAGGTGTGTGTGTTTATATACACATACATTCAAAGAAGGGCACTTGGATAGATTGATACTTTATTTGGCCATCACAGGCGCACACACTTTAAAGAGATTAAGCTTACAACTCGGTGTTCTACGTATGTATTACATAACAGATTTACTTCCTACAAAGCAAAATAATGAGCATTTTCCGTCATATTTAAAATTGTATTTAATTGCACAAATACCCTTTGTAAGATGGCTGTGATACAGGGCAGGTGGCACCCCAGCCAGCTCTGCCTAACTGAGGGGAGGACCTGCCGCCTCCATTCTGGTGGTGTTCGTGCAGCGGCAGCCTGCAGAGGAACCCCTGCTAAGGTTTCAGGGGAGGACAGCAGGAGGCTCCAGTAGCCAGAGGGGCCAGACAACTGCTGGGGAGACACCAGCGCCTTAGCATCTGCCTCCCTCCCCTTGCACTTGTAACTGGGCAGGGAACCCCCCTCAAGTTCCTAGGCCTGGTCACTTTCCTGAATGGATTGTATCCATTCATTGATGCATTCATTCACCTTGCCTCTGCAGAAGGGCCTGTATCTATTCCCTAATGCATTCATTCATCTTATCCCAGTGGAAGGGACTGCATCCATTCATTTCTTACCAAGTCCTGGCCTGATGTAACTATAAAGGACCATGTGACTATCTATACCCCTAGACAAATAAACCAGGCAGAGAGAGACAGAGAGACAGACAGAGAGAGAGCTTTCTTCCCACTTGGGTTTTTCTCTCTGCCAGGAGCTTTGGTGTTTGTTCTCTGCTTTTTTCTATAAAATAAATCCTGCCTTACCACTGATCTATGGTCTGTGGATTCATTCTTCAAACCACTTCTTCTAAACTCCTGTAGATAATGTAGGTAATTTGACTTCCTCCAATGAATAACAATTGTTCTTCATAGCATCTAGAGTAACAAATCCTTCCTAGAAGATTTTTGATTTACTTTACTTAGATCTTGTGAGGAGTCACTCACTATGTGTTGTGGCTGTAGATTTACAAAATGTATTTCTTAAACAAGAGTTGAGAGTCAAAATTACTTCTTGCTCCATGCACTGTAGAATAGATGCCATATTAGCATAAAAATAGCATTAATCTCCTTATATATCTTCCCCAGATCTCTTGAGTGCCAAGGGACATTGTCAACGAGTAGTAATATTTTAAAAAGAATCTCTTTTTCTTAGCATCTCTAAACAGTGGACTTCAAATGCTAAATAGCCTTTCCTGTAAACAGTTGTGAAGTCATCTAGGCTTTGTTGTTCCATTTATTAAAAAAACACAAGCAGAGTAGATTTAGCATAATTCATAGGTCTCTAAAATCTTTGGAATGGTAAAGGAGACTTGGTTTCAACTTCAAGTCACCAACTGTACTAGCCTTTAAGAAGAAAGTCAGTCTGTACTTTGAATCTTTGAAGGCAGAGAAAGCAATGTGGGAGGAGATGGTCAGTTGGTGGAGCAGTCAGAATGCATATAATACTTACTGATTAAGTTTGCCATCTGAATGAGGGTAGTGTGTGGTGCTCCCAGACAATTAGACTAGTAGCATAAAGACTGCTGGTAACAGATAACCACGACAGATATAATACTAATGAAAAAATTTGAACTATTTCAAGAATTACCAGGCTCTGCTACAGAGCCTAGAAATGAACGTGTGTTGTGGATAAAATGATGCCCATCGACTTGATTGACAACAGGGTCGCCAGAAACCTGCTGTGTGTAAAAAAGAAAAAAAAGAGGTGCTGTACCTGTTCTGCAAAACCCAATGAAGCAGCTCACAATAAATTAGGTCTGCCTCTACTAGTTTTTATAACTTATAGGGTCAAAATAGAGCAACCCGATAATTCAAAAGTAAGAAAGGCGAAAGGAACTCAGTTTGAATTTATTTTCTTATTCAAATATTTCTTCATCTGTAAAGTAAAATTAGACTAATCCACTAGAGTATTTAAATATATCCTATTATTTAATACTTAATTGGAACGTCTAAGTTTGTGTAAGACAATCTCTCTGTTTAGGGTCACTGAAGTCTTTCATCATTCTCTTCCCAACTGTGCACAGGAGAACATGGGAACAAATAGCTTCATGTGATAGTGCTGTAAATTCAGAGAATAACCGTAAATATTCATTGCCATATTAATTGAATCCTTTTAATTAAAGACATATAGGGCACTTCCTCAGTGTCATTCGTTTAAACTACTCCTTGTCAATGCAGGATAAAAAGAAACATTCAAACAAAAAACTTACAAATCACCTGCAAAACCAAAGCACAATACCAATATGTAAATATGTGGTGGCTTTTATAAGCAAAATAAGGATAGATTCTTGTAAATACGTAGGCAAGTATGAACTGACTTTAAGAAGTCTGGGGAATTCTCTAAAACTGCAGGTACATGGTTAGGTGTAAGGAGTAATTATGCACATATTTCTGAAGAGAGATTTTATGGCTTTTAACATTTTTTCAAAAAAGGTTATGAGTCATTTAGTGCACTTCTTTAAATCTACCACTCAGGTCTTATTTCCACATTTCAATAATTTATTCATATAGCCATACATCATAATGTACTCCATACATAATAATTGGATATTGGTAATGTTGATTTCATTTAGAAATAATAGAACAGATAAAGCTATTTCTCACATGATCTTTGTTTCTCAAAACCATGAGTTCCAGTTATTGGAAATGCCTCTGAGAGGGACTGCTGATTTGATGCATATACTAGAACTGTTAGGGTAAGCTATATGTTTTGTTATAGTGAGCAATACACACACATACACACATAATACTAAGACTACTTTTAAAGAAAATAGATATACAGAAAGAGTGAAAATTATCAGAGATGTAATCAGGGTAAGGAGTAGACTGTGACAAATAGGTTACACGACTTTTGGCAAAATGGTATTTACTGAAAACAGATAAGAAAGATCTCATATAATTCTAATTGGTAATAATAAAAAAGAGTAAAGTAAGAAAAATGAAACTATATGCCTTATAAGACTAATTTGAATAATAGACTAATTTGAATAAAGTCTTGCATTACTAATATAGAAGGCTGTCAAAGCATAAGCTATGACTTAGAGTTAGTATCCTACCTTGGAGAAGAAAGAGGTATTTTCAAAGAACTATATCAAAGGTTCAGCTAGTATCAGGAATAGTTGGCCAAAAATATTTATTGGATGAGTTGGGGTTATTGTGGTGGGTAAGCAATTATTATTTGTCCACTAGATTTTATTGAGAGGTTTGGGGAAGACCTAGAGTTGGGATTAGGTGCAAGAGATGTGAAAAGAGGCTGCTGCAGAAGCCAAAGCAATGGCAGGCCCATGGTAGGTTTCTCTTTCGTTAATAGGAGACCAAGTTTCATTATTCAACTATATCTTGGTTTGTACAGAATTCCAGATCTGTTGCTGATTACAATGATAGAATTCATGGGTAAGGACATTGATTCTGAAGACTTTTGTTTTTGCAGGTGTGTTTCAATCATGTGCCAATGAATAGCTGGATGAAATGCTCAGTCCCTGAAGAACATCCAGCACCAGTTAATTAAGGTAACAAATATTAATAAGAATCATGAGAAGGCCTTGGATAATCACTCTTATCCAAATTATGCTTCTGTTAGTATCAGGTAGGGGGAAGTTATCATCCTCATACCAAGTTAGTAGAGAGTGAAGGTTCAATGTCCATAGATTTTTTTCAGAAACTTTATTGATATTTTTGCCCAGAAAATACAGATCATAGGAAAACAATTCAATATCCCCTTTCAGCACTAATATTTCTTAAAGCAATATAACAGGCAATGGTGGCTTCAAATAGGAGGAAGAAAAATATAAAAAGAGTAGAATCAGGGATTCCTGTTACTTGGAAAGCTTAACCCATGGTAGAGCCTTAATATCCAAAGGCTTGTGTTTGATGTAAGGTTTTAGAAAAATCTCTCTCCCTCATGAGTATAGCTGCTTCTGGAGAGTCTTGAGATGTTCTTAGTCTTCAATCTCCCTTTGACAGAGAAGTCCAGTAGGTTAGTGTATGACATCTCCTTAAGTAGTATACATGAATCCACGTTCGATTTCCTGGACTTTCACTGCACACTGTTTGTGTACAGCATTACCTGAGAAGGTGACTTCCAATGACATTTTATCATTAGTCTTGCATTGGTGATACTTCCCATAAACCAGGACTTTGATCTAAAGATCATGAAGGGATTCACATGGTTTATTTTCAGGGAGAAGTTACTGAAAAGTGATGATATGCTTGGGCATACTGCATTAACTCCCTCCCAATTTCACCACATTGGCTTGAAAAAAACTAAAACGAGGCATGAGTTACCCAGTGCCATAATCAGTTAACCTGGGGATAATTTGTGATTTTTCTGTTGAAGTGGATATTAAGGTTTTGAAAGTTTAGGGAAAGGTAAGTTCCCTGGATAGGTTTGTGAATTCCATCTTCACTATGTAATATATTCATTCTATTTCTCTGAAAAGGTGAGGTAATAGGGCACAGGCACTTCTGGCTGAATGTCAGAGCCTTATACAATATTCAATTTTCTTATTTCAATATGATTAGATTCCTCTCTCCATGGACAAATGGGTAAAAGTTTGCCAACAGGGAAATGATAACTCTAAATGTAAATTTCTATTTCTTAACACTTTCCTTTATGACAAGAAAAGTCTTTCACCAACCAGAAAGCAGATATAAAATTGTAAAAACAGGAAGGAGATAGTATCTGAATAAGCCCATTTTAGGTATTCAAAAGGCCTGTAGATTTTATTTCCTGTTTATGTTCAATTCATTTTCTCAGGATTTTTGGCTGGAACAATGAGACCTGTACCAGTGACATTATTTTTTATTTTATTGAAAATTTCCCACAAATATTTATTCAAAATGATTGTTATTATTTATTCTTTATTCTATGGTGGAAAGAAAATAACATTTTTTTGAGATACAACATTTTAACACTTTGGGCCGGACCAGTAAGTCATTCTGTCACTGCCAAAGACCATCATGATAGATCACATGATGAGATCTTTTTTCATTATGTATCGGAGAACAAGGTATTTGATGATGTTATTTATGCAACACTCAATGCCAATAGAAAACTGTTAGGTTGGTCTTTGACTCTTACATTTTGGGGATAGCATGAAGTACTATAAACAGGCTTTCCTTCTAGAGTCTACTTTACGCACTGTGCTTTACAGGGATAGTCAATTTCTTTGAAGAAAGTTCCTAGTGTGGCTTTTACATGGCTGACATTTGTAATGGAGGAACCAGCTGCAAATAAGGTATATTGCTTCCAAAGCATGCAAAAATCATTAAGCAATTAAAAAGGACATGTGATGTCTTTATACAAATTTGCTCTCTGCTCTCTAGATAACCATAGTAAAAGTTACAATCTGGAAAACCATGCAAATTTGGCCTGCCAAAGAAGTTTGGATTAGAGCAATTCTGAGTGGGTTGTTACTATGAATCCAGATTAAAAATCTCCTTCTTTTAATTTTAAATCTAAGCCAAAAAAGAAAAAAAAAAGTTCCAAATCTAGGTTGTCTAAAGGGATTCCAAAGAAGTTAGAGGAAGGGAGAATCTATGACAAGTTTAAGATTCCCAACGTGTACTGTTGACTAGAAGAGAATAGTTGGTGGGGTTTATGATCTTGCAGCAACAATGGAAGTTTGCTATACTCATCAAAAACGGAGTTTAGGCTATAATCATGGGGTCAACAAGTAATGGATCTCTAGTTTTGGCTGTCCTGTTGAGATAGAATTGCAAATTTTATTATGGTCCTTCATGGAAAAATAAAAAAAAATTATAGTAATCGAGGAGTTCAAGAATAAAGGAATTATAAATAGGGTCATTGATGTTATAGAATATGATCTCTAATAACTCCATACAGGGCAATGAATAAGGTATGATTGCATGCTTTTTTCTTCAGATCATCTATAATTCTAGCCAGTTTAGAAAAGTTAGGAACCCACTGTCAACAATAACCTAGGAGACTGGGAAATGCTGTAAGGTATCTTTAGGTAATTAGCCAGGAAACATTAGAATAACTTTCTGATCTTCAAGTGAAGAGAAATATTTTAATGTTTGTGGAGGAGGGACACAGGTCAGCCCTCAGTGGCATGATATTTAAAAGAGTACTGGTTAGAATTTAGTTTTAGCTAAAGAATACTTCAATCAGTTGAGATCATACTTTCTGGGTCCTGTATCTTCTTTCTTTGGCCTAAGTTCTATTGTGTACAGATTAAAGATCTCAGCTACTAGTAGAGAAAATATCAACTGGTAAAGAGTTAATCTGTGACATTAAATTATAGTCCAGAGATATTGCAGAAAGAGGTCTACTGATCCCTATTTAATGGGAGTGTACTGCTACATATGTCTATTCCAATAAGACTCACCAGACAGTAAATCATTTCAGCTAGTGAAAGAGCCCAGAGAGGCAGGAAGTGGCTCAGACAAATACAGAGTCTGAAGGTATTAGACATTCCTACCTCTAAAACCTCTTTGCTACTCCAAGAGCAATGACGAGAAAGTAATAAAGTTTATGGTTGAAAAGATAGACAAGTATAAAATAGAAATAGAACATTTTATATTTGCAACTACATAGAAATGTATTCCCTTTCATTAAGGGAAATCGTGGGTTTAGCAGAATGACTAATTCCTGTAACAGGTATCATTCCCCCGGATAAAATCTGTCATTTGCGATGTAGATTCTGTTTATCAAGTAATGGCAGGTAATGGTTCTTTC
>CAUYQV010004033.1:0-12884 GCA_963574575.1 Galagoides demidoff
CTTATTTGAAATTTGCCACACTGCTAACTTGTTGTATAAGCCTACAGCTAAATGTCCTATATATGCCTCCATTAATAGTTCTAGCTCAAATTTGAGTGAGAAATGTCTTGCTGCGATGGGTAAGGTGACCAGATTTTAACATTGGTAAAACGGGACACCATTGGGGGGGCAGGGCCTGACAACAATGCAAACTTTGATAAGCAGTTCTCGATAATCAGTTCTCAACAATTAGTTGTTATTATTAAAGTTTAACATTATAAAATTAACAAAAATAATATAAAACGCATATCCTGGCGAAATAGCCACATGGCAGCCAAAAACGGTATATTCCCTTCCTGTTCTTCTGTGTTCCCTAGCTTGTTGTGCATTCTTTCCAAAAATCAGGGCTTTTTTAAAATGCCACAGGACACAGGACAAATTGTTAAAAATTGGGACTGTCCTGCCAAAAGCGGGACATCTGGTCACCTTACCCTGGGTGGGTGGGTGGGGGTGAGTACTTGTTTTTTCCAGACAGTTTGACTCCTTCTGAGCTAATTGTCCTTGCCTAGAAGCAAGGGAGGGAGCCAGTTTCCTTCTGATACCTTGCCCAAGAGGGGAGTAGGGAGTTTACATTAGCCTTTTCATTTCCAAATGAAGTTACATTAACCTCTTCATTCCCAAATGGAGTTACAGTAACCTTTTCAGCAGCATAAAACCGTATATTCCCTTTCCATTCTCCCACTGTTCCCTAGCTTATCATGCATTCTTTCCAAAAATTGGGACTTTCTAAAAACACTGCGGGACACGGAACAAATTGTTAAAAATTGGGACTGTCCCGCCAAAAGCGGGATGTCTGGTCACCTTAGTGATGGGGCATGGGAATCAAACAGCTTCATTGTCTGTAAAGTGAGAAAGTTGAAAAATATGTTGAATTAGTACAATTCTCTGACCTAATCAAAATACCGAGGGAGAACAGGCTGTGAGGTGGCAGGGCCCCCACAGCCTGGGGAGACATTCAGGGAATGACGCTTCCCCCTGCCCTTCTCCTCCAGAAGTTGCATAGCCCATGCATGCTTTCCTTATTACTAGCAAGCCCAAGCTTTTCCTCCTTAAAGTTTATCTTTACCCAGGTGTTAAGATTTACTTTGTTAAAAGACACATTATAAATAAAGCTATTACCACAGTTCTGTGCTGGCTGGAGTCATCACTTTCCTCAGATCTTCTGATCCCATCCTGTCTCTTTTCTCTCATTTCCCACCATTTCCACTCAGGTTATTTCTCCTTCTCCATGTTGGTTCGTGAAAGATGGCTCCTAACCAGGGACCTGAGTATGGGAAAGTGAGTGCAAGCAGGTGAGGGAATCCTTATTCCCCCACCATTCCCCCTCAGGTTCAAACAGGGACCTGGGGTACTGGAAAGTGAAACTAAGCAGGTGAAGAAATCCCCCGTGAGAAGAAAAAGTGAAACTGTACAGCTGGTAAGTGTTTTGGAGGGTAATCATTGTCAGGAGTAATAAATTATGGGACAGTCAGGCTCAAAGCTAAAATTGCTAAAATATATTTAAAAGCCAGTGAAAGGGCCACACTAGCGCCATTTTGTTGTCTACTACATAAGCTCTGTTCCTAGCCCCTCCACCTCCCTCCACCCCAACCACCAGGTAAACCCGCAGGGCCACTCCCTGCAGCATCCCCCACCCCTGGTTGCACAGCCATTGAGCGGTTGATTTAGTCATCTTAGGCAGACAGCTGCCATAATAGGCAATAAGTATCAGTTTCCTTGAACAGCTGCCATAATAGGCAATAAGTATCAGTCCCCTTGAACAGCTCCCATAATAGGCAATAGGTTTCTACTTCCTTGAAATTCAGGTATTTTCCTTCAACTACCTAATTAGGCTACACCACCTCTAGCCCTGGTTAAGAAATCCCTCACCCCTCACCTGTACCAATCCAAATCCTCCTTTACTAATGAAATCACCAACCACCAATCAAAAGTGTACTCATACCCGACCCTACCCTTCTTGCTTTCTGTACCCCATAAAAACTTCCCCCACCCCAGGTTCGGGGCTCATCCTCGGCTTGCATGCCAGGAGAGTCCAGGCCCGGGCTTCCCAGGCTTGAATAAAGTTCACCTCTTGCTTTTTACATCAGAGTGTGTCTCGGACTGTCTGCTGGGGCCACTTGGGGGTATTTCAGGCATAACACCAGCAAATATAAAGTCTGTATATCTATGTGTTTGTAGGTGTCATGTGCCTGTGATATTTCACTATCAAAATATACAAAATTGGCAAAAAAAATGTAAGGTTAAAACTAGAAACTGTAAGGTTAAAGGAGAATATCTAGATGGCTTTTCTTACTTCCCAGTACTAGAAATTAATCAACAGGACAATTGAGTAAGAGAGCATCCAGCCACTTTCTTTCAAAATGCTTAGGGAGTTAAAAAAAAGCATGTGCTCAATATGACCTCACAGCTCCTTTTACTTTGGCTTTAGTAGATACTTTAAGTAATGAGGTGCTCTCTCCTAATGACTGGAAGTCAGTTACTGAGGCTTGCTTTTCTGGAGGTGATTATTTGTTATGGAAATCAGAATGGGTCAATGGGGTTTCCAGCAGACAGAAAGAAGCAGAGGAAATAACATTCCTTTCACTGTAGATGTGTTATTAGGTGAAGGGGCTCAGACTTCTGTGACAAATCAATTACATTATCCACCTGAAGCCTATCAACAAATTAATTAACTTTACAAGCTTGGAGAAAAAAGTCAGACAAGTGGCCTCTTTTATAAGATCTTAGAGCCACTAATAAAACAATGGATTTAAAGGGGTATTTTATTTGTTGATAAAGCTTATTTCTCTGTGGGAGAGGATATGTTTGTGTTTTTCCTAAAATAGCTGACAGCCCTGGCTGGCTCTCTGAATAGTTGGTCAGACATGGAGCCAGAAGAACTTTAGAATGAGGAACATCAATATGAAGCAGAACGCTCTTCCTCCTCAGATGAAGACCCTGAATCCCAAGACTCTTGTTAATTGGAAATATTTCTATAAGGTTAAATATAGATTTGCTTTAAATTGTATACATTGTAATTTGTTTAACTGTGTTAATCATTTTAATCTTGCTATTGCTGTTTGAACAACCTTCTTTTGCTATGCTACCTGTAAATTTATCTCATCCTTGGCATGATGAATCAGTCCTCTGTAGAGTCAGAGTTGAACAACTCCTCCCACTAAAATTGTTTATTCACAAATTGGAGGGAAAAAAGAGGATATGTGAGAAAGAGGCTGTGAGGTGACAGGGAATGACCACCGCCCCCCTCCCCCCCTCCAGCTGCTTCTCCTCCTCTAACAACAAACATTCTTTTCACCTACCAGAAATCACAAAGCCCATGCATACTTTCCTTATCAGCAAGTGCACAGCTTTTCCTCAAAGTTAATCTTTACCCAGGTGTTAAGATTTACCTTGTTAAAAGATACTTTATAAATCTGTTTTCACAGTTCGGTGCTGGCTGCAGTCATCAGCTGCACCAGTCCTTTCAATCCCATCTTTTGTCTCTTGTGTCTCTCTGTCTCATCTCCTACCATTCCCACTCAGGTTATTTCTCCTTCCTCACATTGGTTTGTGAGGAAAAAATGCAACTTAATTTTTGTCTCTACTGTCCCTTTGCATATATAAAGTCTACTTTTCTCTGATCCAGAATGAAAATTCTGGAAAGCCCTTACATTTTCCAGCCACTTTGAGGTCACAGACTGTCACTTTCAGTTACAGTCTTGATGTAGATATTAGACTGTCTGGTGTAAAATATTAATCAAAACTCCAAACTGATTTTAAGGACATCTCTGCTCCATTCCTCCAGCCAGAGTCAGCTTCACTGGGAAAACTTGCAGTGGGTGGCTCTTCCACAGGACTTGTCAAGTATATGGTGGTATTGTTATGCTGAGATCTCCTATTTGCTCTTCCAGATCCACAACTCTATCCTTTTCTACCTTTCCTCTGCCCTGGAAGGCTGACCCAGATGAATGTGCTCCCTTTCCCTTTGTCTTCCAGTTAGGTTTGGCCAACAGAAAGCTCTGGCAGAAAACCAGAGGGAGGGAGAAGATGAGATTAGTATTTATTCCCTTGGCTTTTTCAGCCTCTGGTTAGCTGTGTCCCTTGAGTAGAAGTCATTACTTCTCCCAAAGGAGCCTCCTCCAAATGATGCTGCCTTTCCAGGTTCTCATAATCACTCCTTTAGTGCTTAAGGGTATGAGCCATTTTGCTGCTTCTAACTCCTAATTCCTAGACTAACTTTTGGGTTTTCCTTCTACCCCACCAATTCTCTTGTAGTCTCTTTGAAAATAAACTCTCCTCAAATTATCCCAATTTAAATTGTCATTTTTCCTGTTGGGACCCTTCTTCCTGGGGAAGAAAAATCAATCAAAATCATATTGCATAGCAACACCTGAAGTTAAAAAAGTACTTTAGTCCCAGCTACTTGGAAGGCTGAGGCAAGAGAAATGCTTGAATCTAGGAGTTTGAGGTTGCTGTGAACTAGGATGATGACATAGCACTCTAGTCTGGGGCAACAGACAGTTTAAAAAATAAATTCATTTTATCAGATTAACCAACTCATGTCACAAAGTTCATAAAAACCATTTGCCTGCATGTCATGATCCAAAGCAGCTCAATAACTACTGTGCTGTATTGGGTCCATTACAAGTTCAGAAAAGTCAGAGTTGGTATGCCTAGTCTCCCCTGATGCATCTTTTTCAGAGCT
Source organism: Galagoides demidoff (assembly GCA_963574575.1). Lineage (NCBI taxonomy): Eukaryota > Metazoa > Chordata > Mammalia > Primates > Galagidae > Galagoides > Galagoides demidoff. The sequence goes on from CAUYQV010004033.1 coordinate 4,724, forward strand.
TACAGGGAAGAACATGGATCTAATGAGTTTCCTTTTCTCATGAATTGGTCTAAGAGAGGACTCCAGGTTAAAAAGTTAATGTTGCCATTAGGGTATCACGGAGAAGTGATGTCACAGAGAATAAACATGCAATTGAAATTGTATTTAAATAAAGGGGTTCACAGCTTGCTCAGGCATGTGACACATTACTTTATTTATTCCTGGCTTAAACAGCCAGGGGCCACTGCTCTCTCACGGTGAGTGGCAAGTTGATTTCTTTACTCTTGGTTTAAATAGTTAGCTGTGCACATGTGCACTATACCTCATTAATATTCATTACAATCCCTGTGCACATGTGCACTGTACATCAATGACTTTATTAATATTCATTACAATCCATAATCCATCTCATGAATAAATATCTTGCGGCTATCTCATGAGTAGCTCCTCCCTTGTAATCTACATTTTAACTGATATCACTTCATCTAACATAATCCTTTTGAACATAATCCTTTTAACATAACTTAATGGAGAACATGTCAGTCATTGCTTCTTTTGTTCTTACGTGATGAAGCCTGAGGCTTGGAGGAGGAAGGTGGATTGAATACCTGCCCTGCTGGCCTCACCGTTTTCAGGCAGTTACTTCAATTTTAAGCAAGGTATAATTAAGAAATTTCTAGGACAAACAGAAAACGTGTTTGCAAGCCTCTGTTCCCATGTGGGCCTCAAGTCAGGGGTTTTTACACCTGCAGGCTGACCTTAGGTCAGGGGGAGTTTACGCCTACAACCAACCCAGACATATGGGATTCTGTCTCAGTTTCTCACAAGTATGCCTGGACAAAGTATTTTCCTCCTCTCTCTCAAACAGCTTTTTTTTTCTGGCCAGAAGTGTATAGGCCTTTCGCCTATACTCAGCATATCACATTGGCACTACAGAAAACCAAAGATAAATAGAAATCCTGAAAAAAATAAAGCAGACTAGGAGGAACACCATACCTATGGTTGGATAAGGAAAAGAAGTATAGGTAACTTCCCATTAGAAAGCAGACAAACCCAAAGAGAAATAGTAAAATATTTAAGGTGTTGAAATTAAATAAAAAAAACACACAATTCTATATCTAGTGAAATTACTTGAAAGACCAAAAAGTTACATTGCACCCCAAAAATATACACGATCATTGTCAGCTAATACTTAATTCAAAATAACCAAAGAAGAAATAGGTTTCTTTTAGAGAAACAAAAGCTGAAGAAATTTGTCACCAACAAAACTTCTTTTATAAAAATGTTAAAAGAATTTATTTCAGAAAAAGAAAAATTATACTCATCAGAAACTGAAAACCACATGAAAGAAAAAGTATGTAGGAAGAATAAATTTAACCATGTAATAGTTTTTTATTCTTAATTTGTCCCAAAGATAAATCTTTCAAGTAATATAGTAAAAATGCATTGAGTGATTACAAAGTATAGACATCTAAAATTCATGCCAAAAACATCATAAGAGATAAAAATAGAAATTCTAAGAACTTTTTTATATGTATCCTTGAGGGCAAGTGAGAAAATACACAAGAGTTGGAATATTTATTTGAGAAAATTATTAGGGAAAATTTTCCTGGCTTTGCTAGAAATCTATATGTCCAGGTACAAGAAGCTCATGGAACTCCTGGGAAATTCATCATAAAGAGGCAAACATCACAACATATAGTCATTAGGCCTGCCAAAGTAAACATGAAAGAGGCACTCTTATATTAAGGTGAAAGAAAGTAGCATACAAAAGAAAATCTATCAGAATAACTTCAGATTTGTAAGCTAAAACCTTACAAGCTAGAATGAATTGTGGACCCATCCTCAGTTTTCTAAACCTAACTAATAGCCAGCCTAGAATTTTACATCCTGAAAAAATAAGTTTCCTATGTAAGGGAGAATGAAAGACTTTCAATTAACCAAATTCTGAGGGAATTTTTGAAGACCAGACCTTTCCTGCAGGAAGTACTCAAACCTGCCTTATATTCTGATCACATGTGTAAAATTATCCAAACTAAACTTCAGAGATCAGATACTACAATTGCTCAAACAGTAAAAAAAAGCAATAACAGTCTACAAAACCACATGGACAGTTATCTACCACTTGCAACAATTCTGTCAATAAATGTGAATGGTTTGAACTCCCAACTGAAGATGCATAGGATGCAACAGAGATAAAACAATACAAGCCACTTATCTGCTGTCTCCAAGAAATACATGTAACCCAAAGGACTCATCGAGAGTCAAGGCAAATCAACAGGATGGAAAACAACATTTTATGCAAACAGAAAAAAATGCTTATGTAATAATTATGATATCACCTAGCATAGACTTCAAATCAAAAGAGTAAGAAAAGAAAAGGATGGTCACTATATAATGGAGAAAGCTAGAATTAAACAAGAAGACTTAACAATTCTAAATACTTATGCACCAAACATAGGAATACCCAGATTCATAAAACAAATCCTACTGTATATAAACAAAATGATAAAAAGCAGCATAATTTCTGGAGACTTCAACACCCTACTGAAATAACTGGAGACATCCTCCAACCCCCAAAATAAGTAAAGCAACAATGAACTTAAACAAAACTCTAGAAAAAAGGAGACTGACAGACATTTACAGAACATTCTGCCCCCAAATTACTAAATGTGTATTCTTCTCATCAGCTCATGGAACATTCTCTAAGACTGATCAAATCCTGTGCCACAAGACATCTCTCAACACATTCTGAAAAGAATATAATTTATATCATGTATCTTTTGAAACACAATGGAATAAAATTAGAAATCAGAAACAGAAATACCCATCTGTACATGAATTCATAGAAATTAAACAAACTATTGCTGAATGATTGTTCAATAAAGGAGGATATAAAGATGAAAATAAAAATATTTTTCAAACCAAATGATAAGAGGGACATAAATTATCAAAATCTGTGAAATATAGCAAAAGCAATATTGAGAGGAAAACTCATAGCCTTACATGGCCACATCCAAAAGACAGAATAATCACGAATAAGCAATCTAATGAAACATCTCAAGGGAATGAAAAAGGATGAGAAAGCCAATCTCATACACAGCAGAAGAAAAGAAATAACCAAGACAAGAGCAGAAGTAAATTATTAAATCAAGAACAAAATAATTATACAGAAGATTAATGAAGCAAAATTTTTGTTCCTTGAAAAGATAAACTTGACAAGCCTCTTTCAAGATCAACCAGAAACTGAAAAAGGGCTCTAATAAGCTTAATCAAAAATGAAAAAGGAGAAATCACAACTGCTATCACAGAAAAGCAAAATAATCTTTCAATACTATAATAATTCTATGTTCATAAATTTGAATTGGCAACACACGCTCTTCTTAAATTCAATCAGGAAGAATGTGAACTCCTGAACAGATGAATGGCAAGCACCAAAACTAAGTAAACAATACAAAATTGTCCAACAATAAAAAAAATCACAGAACCAACAGGTTCATACTCAAATTTTACCAATCCTAAAAGAATAATTTATATCTAAATTGCAGAAATTATTTCTTAACAATGAGAAGAAAGGCATCCTCCACAACTCCTTCTACAAAGCCAGTATCACCTTGATATCAAAGCCAGGAAAGTACACACACAGAAAATAAATGTACAGACTAATATCCCTTACGAATATAGATTTAACATTTCTTAACAAAATTCTAGAAAACTGAATTCAACTGCACATCCAAAAAAATATTTATCATGACCAAATGGGTTTTATCCTAGAGATTAAAGGATAATTCAATGTACACAAAGTAATGTAATTCACCACATAAATAGAAGCAAAAACAAGACCACATAAATGTCTCAATTGATGCAGAAAAAAAATTGACAAAATTCAGCCCCCTTTCTTCATAAGGACGCTTAACTAAATAGGTATATATGGGACATATCTAAAAGGTATAAAAGATGTATATGGCAAACTCAAAGCCAACATTACATTGAAGGGGAAGTAAATAAAAGCATTCCCACTTAAAACAGGAACCAGATAAGGTTTCCTACTATTACCACTTCCAGACAATAGTGCTGTAAGTTCTAGCCAGAGCAATTGCACAAGAGAAGGAAATCCAGGGTGTCCAAAAGGGAAAAGAAGGCGTCAAATTCTCACTTTTTATTAATGGTATGATCTTTTATCTGCAACACCCCAAAGATTTAACAAAGATACTCCTGGAATTAATAAACAAATTTAGTAAAGTCTCATATTTCAAAATTATTGTACAAAAATCTTTAGCTTTCATATATGCCAACAATAGTCAAGCTGAAAATCAAATTGAAGACAATAATGTTCACAAAAGCAACACAAAATAAATTAGGAATATATTCAACTAAGTGAGTGAAACACCTCTACTGGTAGAACTATGAAACACTTAGGGAAAAAATTGTGGATGATGTAAACAGGTGGAAAATATATTATGGTCATGGATCAGCAAAATCAAAATTGTTAAAATGTCTGTATTTCCCTAAAGTTATCTAGACAGTCAATGAAATCTTCATTAAAATACCAACATCATGTTTTGCAGATCTAGAAAAATAGTTCCTTTCTTCATATGGAACCACAAGAGACCCAATAGCCAATGAAAACTTAACATAAGGAGACCAACAGGGAGTCATCACTTTACCAGACTTCAAGTTATACTATAAGGCTATTGTAACTAAAACATCACCACTATACTGACACAAAAACAAACATAGACCTATGGATCATAATAGAAAATCCAGACATAAATTCATCGTCAAATTCCCATCTGTTTTTTGACAAATCAGACAAAACATGCACTGTGTAAAATGATCTCTGGTCACTGAATGGTGCTGGGAAAATGGGATATGGCTATATGTAAAAGACTTAAAGTGGACCTGCATCTCTCTTCACTCACAAAAGATAATTCATTATGAATAAAGTACTTAAACCTAAAGCATAAAACTTTAAGAATTCTAGAAGAAAATGTTGGAAACATTCTTATTGATATTGATAAGGGCAAAGAATTTATGAAAACCCCCAAAAGCAATTGCAGCAACAACAAATATAAATGAGACCCGATCAAATTAAAAAGCAGCTTCTCCAAAGTCAAGGACACAATCAATAGAGCAAATAGACAACCTATGGAATGGGAAAAAAAATATTTGCCTGGTGTACATTCAAAAACAAAAATCTCCAGAGAACTTAAGCAGATCAGCAAGAACAAAATAAAAAAATCCATTACAAACTTGTTAAAAGACATGAATGGAAACTTTTCAAATGAAAAGAGTGTAATGGTCAACACAGACATGAGAATATGGTCAAAATCTCTATTAATTGGGAAATACAAATAAAATCCTCAGTGAGAAACCACTTAAGTCCAGTGAGAATGGCTTTTTCTAACTGTCCCAAAACAACAGATTCTACCTGTATGTGGAGAGAGAAAAATCTCTTATACAATGTTGGGGGTACTGCATACTATTTCAACCTCTATGGAAAGAAATATGGAGACACCTCAAAGAACTAAAAGCAGGCTCAGAATTTGACCCATCAATCCAACAACTATGTATTCAGTCAAAGAAAAAAAAGACATTTTTATTTAAAAAAGACACTTGTGTTAGAATGTTTATAGCAGCACAATTCACAATTGCAAGGATGTGGAAACAACCCAAGTTCCCATCAATGTGGGTAAATGAGTGAATTAATAAAATGTGGTATATGTATACCCTGGAGTACTACTCATCCACAACTAATCGTGTTTCATTTTGAACAATCTGGGAGGAATTGGAAGTCTTTCTCTAAGTATCAAAAGAATGGAAAAACAAACACTGCATGTACTCAATGCTATACTGGAAGTACTTGATGAACACTTATATGCGCAAATAGATGTAAAACTCAACAGAAACCTCTCGTAGGTCCAAGGGGTAAGGAGGGAGTGCCTTAATTCACACCTAAAGGCAACAATGAACACATTTACTGGTTGAAGAGAACACATAACCTTCCTAGCACTGTTTATTGAATATGCATTATTTTCCCTGGTTATATTTTTGTCTTTTTAGTTCGAGATCAGTTGCTTGTATGTGAATGGTTTTATACCTGAGTTTTCTGTTCTGGCCCATTGGTTTGTGTCTCTACTTGTGTGCCAATACTATGTGATATTTGTTGCTATAGCTTTATAGTATAGTTTAATGGCTGGTAATTTAATGCTTCCAAATGTGTTCCTTTTGCCTCACCTTGGCTATTTAAGATCTCTCCTGCTTTCAAACAAAGTGTAGAACTATTTTTTTATAGATCTGTGAAACATGTTCATATTTTTATGGGGGTTGCATATAATCTGTAAATCACTTCAGTAGTGTGGATATTTTAACAATGTTGAGTCTAGTAATCCATGAGCATGATGTATTTTTCCATTTGTAGCGTTTGCATTTTTTTATTGTTTCATAATTCTCTTTATAGATATCTTTTACCTCCTTGGTTAAGTATATTCCTAGGCATTTTATTTTCTCTGTAGCTCTTGTGAATATTATTTAGTCTTTGATTTGACTGTCAGCTTTACGGTTATTGGTGTAAGAATGCTACTGATTTGTGTATATTACTTTTGTAACCTGAGACTTCGATGAATTTGTTTATCAATTCCAGGAGTCTTTTAGTGGAGCCTTTGGGGTTTTCTAGTTAGAAGTCCGTATCATCAGCAAAAATAAATAGTTTGACCTATTCTTTCCCAATATAATGTCCTTTCCTCTCTTTTACTTGCCCGATTGCTATTAGTAGGAGGACATCAGCACTATGTTTAATAGACATGCTGACATTGTGTAGCTTTATCTTTGTTCAGTTCTTAGTGGGAATGTTTTCAGCTTTTCCCCATTCAGTATGATTTTGCCTCTGGGTTTGTCATATATGTCTTTCAAAATTTTGAGATCATTTCCTTTTATTCCCAGTTTGTTAAGAGTTTTTCTTATGTCAGCATGCTGAATTTTATCAATTGCTTGTTCTTCACCTCTTGTGATAATCATGTTATCTTTATTTTTACTTCTGTTCATATGGTGAATCTCATTTTTCAATTTACATATGTTGAAACATTCTTCCATCCCTGAGATGGAGCCAACTTGTTCCTGGTGGATTTTTTTTTATGAGATGTTTAATTCCATTTGCTAAGATTTTATTAAGGATTTTTGCATCTACAGTCATAAGGATATTGGGTATATTGGTCTGTAGCTATATTTTATTGTAGTGCCTTTCCTGACTTTGATGTAAAAGTGATACTGTCCTCATAGAAGGAGATAGGGAGGATTACCCCTTTCCTGATGTTAGAGAATAATTTCTGGAGTATGCTGTAAACATTTTAAAATTATGAAACTCATTCTGGATGGTTCAACATACGTAAATCTATAAATATAATTCATCACATAAACAAATTAAAAAACAAAGACCACATGATTCTCTCAATTGATGCAGAAAAAGCTTTTGATAACATCCAGCATCCTTTTATGATCAGAACACTTAAGAAACTTGGATAGAAGGGACATTCCTTAGACTGATAGAGACCATCTACAGCAAACCTACAGCCAATATTGTATTGAATGGAGTTAAACTGAAATCATTTCCACTCAGATCAGGAACTAGACAAGGGTGCCCATTGTCTCCGTTGCTCTTTAACATTGTAATGGAAGTTTTAGCCATCGCAATTATGGAAGAAAAGGCAATCAACGGCATCCATATTGGGTCAGAAGAGATTAAACTTTCACTTTTCACAGATGACATGATCGTATATCTGGAAAACACCAGGGATTCAACTACAAAACTCCTAGAAGTGATCAAGGAATATACCAGTGTCTCAGGTTACAAAATCAACACTCATAAAACTGTAGCCTTTATATATACCAACAGCAGCCAAGCTGAAAAAAACAAGTCAAGGACTCTGTTCTGTTCACAGTAGTGCCAAAGAAGATGAAATATTTAGGAGTTTATGTAACAAAGGATGTGAAAGATCTCTATAAAGAGAACTATTAAACTCTAAGGAAAGGAATAGCTGAAAATGTTAACAAATGGAAAAACATACCATGCTCATGGCTGGGAAGAATCAACATTGTTAAAATGTCCATACTACCCAAAGCAATATATATTTTAATGCAATCCCCATTAAAGTTCCACTGTCATATTTTAAAGATCTTGAAAAAA
>CAUYQV010004034.1:0-14924 GCA_963574575.1 Galagoides demidoff
GCGCCTGTGGTCCCAGCTACTTGGGAGGTAGAGGCAGGAGACTCGCTTGAGCCCAGGAGTTGGAGGTTGCTATGAGCTGTGATGCCATGGCACTCTACCCAGGGGGATAGCTTGAGGCTCTGTCTCAAAAAAAAAAAAAAGAAAGAGGCAAATAATTCAGGGTAGTTTAAGATTAACTAGGAGAATGTGTACACATTATTATTTTAGAAGCACTAACAAGATCTTTAGAGTTGAGGCGAGGCTAAAAAGGGTAAGGAGAGAAAAACTGTATGACTTTAGAGAAAAGTTCTTTATTTACTATTTTTAAATTTTACCTCTTACTACTTTTTATTATTTACTGAAATCTATCTTTTGGTGTTTACTATTTGCCAACAAGGGCCAAGCCAGGAGTATATAGCAACACGGAGACAGGAAGATGATGTGGCTTTCAGTCACTGTCTAAGGGGCTTCCCAGTCACTAAGGCAGCAGTGATGGTAGATGGCTTGAGGGCAGCAGCAAAGACAAAGACTTGACGTGGCTCTGTGACAGAGTGGCAAGGTTTGGGTCTTGATGACAAGAGGAGATTTGCATGTAACTCAGCAGTCCCCAACGAGGGACCAGTTTCACAGAAGACAATTCTTCTAAGGATTTGGGGGGTGATTATTTAAGGATAATTCAAGTGCATTACATTTATTGTGCAAAACTGAACACAGATTATTTATAAGACAGAATCGCCATTTTGTCTTTCTTCTTCACTCTCTACACCTTATAGCTTGCTCCAGTGTGAGGGTTTAGTAGCAACTACCCCCACATTTTCTTTTCTTTCTTTTTGGAGACAAGAGTCTCACTTTGTCACCCTAAGTAGAGTGCCATGGCATCATAGCTTACAGCAACCTCAAACTCTTGAGCTCAAGCTACTCTCTTGCCTCAGCTTCTCAAGTAGCTGGGACTATAGGTGCCCACCATAATGCCCGACTATTTTTTAGAAACAGGGTCTTGCTCTTGCTCAAGCTGGTCTTGAACTCCTAAGCTCAGGTAATCCACCCTCCTTGGCCTCCCAGTGTTAGGATTACAGGCGTGAGCCTCTGCACTAGGCCTCCCTAACTTTTTCTCACTCTTCCGTATCTATGTCAAAGGTAAAACTTCTTATACACCAAGTGAAACACCTCTGCCCAACCCTTGTCTACAAAGGAATGCATTAAATCAGAGCACATGCCACAGATGAGGGAAAAAAATTCCAACACTATATTAATCACTGGTACATTGTGTGTATTTCCCTCCTTTAAAAAATTACCTACTTATACAGTAAAGCAACAGATAATATTGTTGCATTTTCCTTAAAAGTCTACTCTGCAGACCACGAAATTAAATCAAATATCACTGCTGACAAAATAAGTATTACTTGCAATCAAGTAAAAACATAACAGGATTAAGAGAAACAAACATACAGATGTCCTTTAGTCCTAAGTGGAGGGAACAGATCGGGTAGGGAAGACATAACTGACCCGTCCTGGTGTCCACTCTGTTCTTGCGCTTTATGGAGCCACAGGTTCCTATTTGGTCGCACTGACCCTAACCCCAAATGCAGGAAGCCCAGGGATATCCTTTTTTCTCTTTTGCTCATCAGCACAGTGCTCTTTTCAAATTTTGTCAGCCTGTTGTGCTCACATTCCTTGAATAAAAAAACCGTTGACTGGTGTGACATCGCTCTCTCTCACCCTGGAACTCAATAGGCTCCTGAAAATCTGCAAAATTCTATACACACACACTTATTCTGGGGATTTTGAAAATCTTTTACTTGTTTCAATTTATCTGCCTTCTAAGACAGCTATTTTTCTGTCCTCATTGACACTCAAATGAATAATTATGAATCATCCAATCTTCCAAGCTGAATAATGAGCTTAAATAGTGACAGAACCCTTTTCTATTCCCATGTTCCACGTGTTTCGTTTTTCCTCCTCAATAATGTTGTTTAATTTCTTGTCAGCTAAGCATATCTTTGGACTAACAAAACAGTTTTTCTTCTACAGTGTTGTCATTTCTGCAGTGAAGCTTTTCTATTTACCTGCCTACTTCCTTTAGCTCAAGAAAAAAAAAAAGTACTATAGCACCTGTCACAGATATTCTGCACTTGCACCATGTTGGATATATGAATTACATACGATGAGCCAGGTCTTGAAATCCAGTGACTACTTCATCTTAGGGCCACCCCTTTACAGGTGGCCCTAAGGTGATATCACCTAGGGTGATAAGAACTGTAATTGACATTTCATAGGGATTCTTTGATAAATCTCACCATTTCCTTAATAGCATCCCCATGGCCTAATTAAAGGACTCCTGCACCAATCAGAAAGACCATCAAGTCACATTTATTTACTTTTGGTGTTGCTGCAATTGCCAATAGGGTAATAAATTGTAGCATATGTATACTACGGAATACTATTCAGCTATAAAAAAAGATGGAGAATTTACACCTTTTGTATTTATCTGGATGAAGTTGAAGAACATTCTTCTTAGTAAAGTATCACAAGAATGGAAAAGCAAGTATCCAATATACTCAATACTAATTTGAAACCAATAGATAAACAACTACATGCCCACATGATAGAAAAACACAATTAAAATCAAGTGGGGTGTCAGCCGGGCAGGGTGGCTCACACCTATAATCCCAGCACTCTGGAAAACCACACCAGGCAAATTGCTTGAACTCAGGAGTTCAAGGCCAGCCTGAGCAAGAGTGAGACCCCATCTCTAAAAACAGCTGGGGGCATTTTGGTGGGTGCCTATACTCTCAGCAACTCAGGAGGCTGAGGCAAGAGGATCCTTCAGCCTAAGAGTCTGATGCTATGGCTCTCTACTGAGGGTGACAAAATGAGATTCTTAAAAAAAAAAAAAATCAAGTGGTAGGGAGAGGAGAGAAGAGAAAGGAAAGAGAGGAGGAGGGAAGGTGATTGGTAAGCTCCCACCTATTTGGCACAATGTGAGGGTATACAGCACACTCCCTGGATGAAGAGCTCAACTACAACTTGAACGTTACCTAACAAATGCAAACAATGTAACCGAATCATGGGTACCTGCCTATTAATCTGAAGTTTTGTTTTTTTTTTTTTTTTTTTTTAAAGACAGAGTCTCACTTTGTCACCCTTGACAGACTGCTGTGGAGCCACAGCTCACTCCTGCCTCAGCATCCCAAGCAGCTGGGACCACAACGCCCGGCTATTTTGTTGTTGTTGTTGTTATTGTTGTTGCAGTTTGGCCGGGCAGGTCTGAACCCACCACTCTCAGCATACAGGGCCGGCATACAGGGCCGGCATCTCACTCACTGAGCCACAAGTGCCACCCTAATCTGAAATTTTAAAAAAGAAAAAAAAAGAAAAAAGAAAGAAAGACAGACCATCAAGAAGAAAGGAAAAGAGATTCAAGGCATGGGACCAGACTCTGACTCAAGGGCTACCATACAGTCAGCAGGTTTCAAACCCACTGCCTTCACATAAGAGGTGGGGAAATATCACAAGAAAAAAAAATTTTTTTTTTGACATAGAGTCTTACTTTGTGGCCCTCAGTAGCTGTGACATCACAGCTCACAGCAACCTCAAACTCTTAGGTTTAAATGATTCTGTTGGCTCAGCCTCTCAAGTAGCTGGGACTACAGGCGCCCACCACAATGCCTGTTTTCTTTTCTTTTTTTTTTTTTTTTTAAAGAGATGAAGTCTTACTCTGGCTCAGGCTGGTCTTGAACTCCTGAACTCATGGAAGTCCACCTGCCTTGGCCTCCCAGAGTGCTAGGTTTACAGGCGTGAGCCACTGCACCCACCCAGAAATTTTTAATAATGAAGAGTTCTGGTTTGTGAAATTAATTCCTATTTCCTATAAACTAGAATCATGTGTAGTTTCAATAAACTTGAATTTGAGGCATGCTTACTAAAAAAGGTACTCTCAGACTTAAATATGCTGATATATCTTGAGTAATTGATAAATGCACAAATTTATAACTAAAATTTTAAATGTCACACATAACTCCTACTTATGCTAGAAACAATATAGTTTCAAGTACTTCCTAAATAATTTTTTAAGATATCAATTCAATAATTCAATTTTTTGCTTCTAAAATGACATTTTGATATTTGAATTGCTGGTATCACTTACATAGTTAAAAAATAATGCAAAAAAGTCTATACCCAAAAAAGGTAAAGTGATGATGCTACTCTAATCCTGTTTTGCCCCGAGAATGTTCGAGGCAAACATTCCTTAAAGGCCCCAACGCTAACCCTAACCCCAAGAGTAGGAGGTACATGTGCCTTTTAAGAAAATGCCTCACTTTTTCCCACCCTCACTATACTCTCCAGAAAGAAGGGTATTGCAATGGCTTGCCAGAGTAAAGGATATTTTACTGGTATCCATGACTGTGAGATCTCAGGGCTTGTTAGAGGTTTGAGCACATGAGATTGCAGAATCACTCACATCTTCTTCATTTTCCATGAAGCTGGCTTTGGCAGTGACAAGGGCTAAGACTGCTGTAAGATGAAGGCATGCCCAAACAATGCTCACCTTTTAGGCTTCTCTCTTCTCTTGCCAAAGTGGAATGAAGGCATACAGAGTTCATACCAAAACAGTAGAAAGATCAGTTCTCTTTCTCCCATCCCAAAGTTTTTTCCTTCCCCAGATAAGGTAGAACAGCATCCTATACAAGGAGACCTTATATTTCACTTTTTTATTTAGATAGTTTCTATTCTTCCTTGAAATTAGGTAAATTAGACAGTACATATCTGGCATATCTCTTGGTTCCCATGCCCTTCCCCATCCTCACCTAAGCTAAGACCTCCAATGGACAGCAGCCTAGAGCAGGTCTTCCCAAGCGTGAAGGCACCATTTCTTACTGTCATTCCTTCTTTCCTTCCTTTAGATTTGTCTCTGATTTGAGTGTGGACACTCTCCAGAGTAAAAGGGGGCTCTTTAAATAACGTAACAATAATACAGGGAGACTTTTGGGACACCATACATAGAGAAAATAGGAAATTATAGATAAATATACCTTTATTTAGAAAATATTCACTACAAAATTTTAAAAAGAGATGGGCAACATATAGGTAATATTTTATAAAATATTTACCCTGTATAATGATATTTTAATAACTATTAAGACAATAATAGAGACAATACAGTCACATGTACTACTATAGAATTGTCCTAGAAAAAGAAGGTATAAGCTTATTTCCCACAATGGAATGGAAAGATTGGATATTTGAGCGTGGACTTTGATTTTGGCCTGCTTTAATTTTGAAGATATTCCAGCAAAGGAGTTCTCCAAAGGTGCATGGATCCAGACCTACTTACTTGAGATTGGCAGTGGGACTTAGAGACATAGCATCTATATTCTTGTACTTTGATTTATCAATTGTGCATAAGTATTTTGGGGACTTAGAAAATAAGGCTTAGGGCTGCTGTGGCCTATTGGCTAAAATACCATTATAGATACCTAAGAACAGCCATTCCATTATTTATGACACTTCTAAATTCTTTCTTCTTGAATTTATCCTTTCTCTCTTCTAAAGAGCTGGGTCTCATTCACAGTCCACAATCTATAAACATCTGCCCCAAATAAACCATTCCCTTAATTTCATTTCTCACTAGATTCCCTGAAAAGTAACAAAGTACCTATCTGCTACCAAAAGATAAAATTATTTTATATTGCCATTATTTAGAATGTGAGTTATATCATTTTTACTCTTAACAAACAGCCCAAACATTTTTAAGAAAAAAAAAAAAAAGCTCTTCATATGTTTATATATCCAACTGGGACAGACATTACAATTTAAACTATCAGTCTGCTGTCACATTGTTTGCAGACATTTTCTACAGAAGATAACCCCAAAAACTTTGTTTAAATAAACACTAGCAGACCTACTGCACTTACATTTATGCTCAAGTTCACTGACCTCAGTGCAAAAGACAAACAATGGACCCAAAGATGGTAAGTGAATAATTTCCATTTCTTCATCCCCATTCTCAATCATGTACCTAAATCTGAAGAAAATGGAAAGACCTGAAAACTACATGCCCAAGTCAGTAGACTATATACACAGAGGCAGAAAAAGTTCCTAGGAAGGTGGTTAAGCGGGCACCTTAAACACCTGGTGAGTTTAAGTGGGCATAAATAAAATTCATATTCACATTTTTTAACTTTTAGGGCTTTTTCTTTTAGTAAAACATACTCTTAAGAGAAAAATAAATGAAAAAAAAAAAAAATAGGTCCAGGATTAAAGATTAACATCATAGGTGGGCAGGCAAAACCAGAAAAGGAGACTGAGTAAAAATAAGCAGCCCAGCCCTAAACTAGCTAAAACAATCCTACAAAGAAGAATAAAGTAGGTAGAATCACTCCAGCCACTGTTAACATTACGTACCTGCAATAATAAAAACTGTGGTATTGGAAGAGGGTGAGATATATATATCAAGGGAATAGAATATATAACCCAGAAATAGACCTAAAATATGCCTAACTGATTTCTGACAAAGACATTAAAAGCATTCAATGAAGAAAGGACAGTCTTTCAACAAAGGGTGGCTGGATCAAGTGACATTTCTAGGCCCCAAAATGGACACTGACTTACCCCTCATACTTTGTATGAAAATTTACTTTACTTGGGATGAATCATGGACATAAATATAAAAGGTAAAACTATAAAATTTTTAGGGAATAAAAAATGAGAAAAAGCTTTCAGACATAGGGCAGGAGTTACTAGGTGTGATACCCAAAGCCTAATCCTTTAAAGGACAATTGATAACCTGAACCTAACCAAAATTTAAAATTTTTACTTTATGAAAGCCCATGTGAAGAGATTAAAAAAAAATGACTAATAGGTAGAACACCTAAGACGTTTAAGGCAGTGAAAAAACTATGTACGATACTTTAATGGTGGGTATATATCAGACATTTTTCTAAACCCACAGAATGTTCATTGCCCAGAGTGAACACTAACGTAAACTGCAGACTGGGTGGTAACCACCTGTCAGTGCAGGTTCCTTCATGACCGTGGGGGTTGTTGACAATGGGGAGTGGGGAGCCAGACGTGTATGGATATCTCTGTGCCTTCCTCTCAATTTTGCTGTGCGCCTAAAACTGCTCAAAAAAAAAAAGTTTTTAAAATAAAAAAAGACACATTATTGAGTGGGAGAAAATACAGATGACAAAGAAATAGGATCTAGAATACATAAAGAACTCTGAAAAGTCAACATTAAATAAATAGACAATCCAAATAGAAAATGAGCAAAAGTGGCCAAGCACATTGGCTCATGACTGTAATCCCAGCACTTTGGGTCAGGAGTTCAAGACTAGCCTGGGCAACAATAGCAAAAAAATTAACTGGGAGAGGTGGTGTGTGCCTGTAGTTGCAGCTACTCAAGAGAACTAACCGCTTGAGCCTAAGAGTTCAAGGCTGCAGAGAGCTATGTCATACCACTGCAATAGACTCTGGGCAATAGACTCTGAAAAAACAAAACAAAACAAATAAAAACAAAGAAAATGGGCAAAATACCTGAACAGACATTTGACTGAAGACAATATACAGAGGGCACGTGCATGAAAAAATGTTCAACATCATTAGGCATTAGAAAAATATAATTTAAACCACAATGAGATCACTTCACACCATTAGAAAAGATAAAAGGGGGCAGAGGAGGTGGCTCACACCAGTAATCCCAGCACTCTGGGTAGGTTGCCTGAGCTCAGGAGTTTGAGACAGACCAGCCTGAGCTAGAGCCAGACCCCTTCTCTAAAAATAGCTGGGTGTTGTGGTGGGCACCTAGTCCCAGGTAATTGGGAGGGTGAGGCAAGAGAATCACTTGAGCCCAAGTATTTAAGGCTGCTGTGAGCTATGATGCCACAGCACACTACCAAGGGCAACTGAGTGAGACTCTGCCTCAAAAAAGAAAAAGAAAAGGAAAAAGAAAAAGAGAAATAAATAAATAAAAGGAAAATGGTGACGATACAAAATGCTCAGGAGCATGTGAAAAATCTGGATTATGCTGCTGGTGGGAACATAAAACGTAAGATGGTACAGCCACTCTGGCAAGTAATTTATAAGCTTCTCAAAAAACTGAACATTCAACTAACAATTGCACTGTTGGACATTTATCGCAGAAAAACTCATATGTAAAAAACAACTACAACAGTCTGTACACAAATGTTCACAGCAGCTTTATTTACAACAGATGAAAGTGGAATCAGCCAAGTTGTCCTTCAACAGGCAAGCTGTCAAACTGTGGTATATAGATATCATGATTTATAATACCAGCTAGCAATAAAAGTTTATATTGCACTAATATAAAATTTTTGAAATGACAAAATTATAGAAATTGAAGACAGATTAGTAATTCTCAGGGGTTGAGGGAAGCAGAAAGGAAGTCAGTGTGGCTACAAAAGGGATCCTGTAGTGTTGGAACCTGTTAGGTAGACACATGTATACGAACCGATAGAGCAGATAAAATTCTATAATGTAAATACACACATTGCATAGTGAGTATAACTAGGGAAATCTGGACGAGCTTCCTGGTTGTGATATTATACTACAGGTTTGCAAAATGACACCACGAGAGGAAAATGAATTAATGATAGAAGAAATCTCACTGTTACTTCATCAACTGCAGGTGAACCCACCATGATCTCAAAAATTCCCATTAATGAAAAGAGTGCTAAAAACAAAGGTGCATTAGATGTATATTTTGTAAGGCAAGTGAAAAATACTCCCATAGAAAACCAGTGGAACTATTCTAATTTGTTAAGATGGGAGCATGCACGTGTCTTTCTGCATAAAGACAAGATGAGGAGGAAAGTCTTGTTAATGGCTTTCATTTCTGGGTAGTAGCATTACGCATAATGGTATTGACTTTAAATTTTTCACCTCAATTTTTAATTTATTTTCAAATAGACTCTAATGATTGTCTTGTTTTCATGTTCCAGTGTTATTAAAAAGCTTGGTATCAAAAGGAGGAAAATACGTCTCCTACATACTTCACGTTAATCAGGAAGTCAAAGGATGTAGCTTGCCTGGCGACTAACTTCTTCAGTTAAGAAACTACCTGAGGTAGTCACGTTGAATTTAGAAGTAGCCATGCCTTGAATATGAATAAGTACATTTTTAATTCAACTAAGAAAACCCACTCTACATATTGGTATTTTTGGTCAATACCATAAGTTCTATTTTTTTGTTTGTTTGTTGTTTTTTTTTTTTTTTTGGAGGCAGAGTCTCACTTTGTTGCCCTTGGTAGAGTGCCATGGCATCACACAGTTCACAGCAATCTCCAACTCCTGAGCTTAAGCGATTCTCTTGCCTCAGCCTCCTGAATAGCTGGGACTACAGGCGCCCACCACAACGCCTGGCTACCATCAGGTCTATTTTCGCAGTAATTCTTTCAGTGGAACTACAGGGTACAAGTGTAGAACTTAAAGGATTATGTAACCCTGAATAACTGCTTGCCTATCCTTGCAGGGCTGGGAGAAGCCAGCGATCTATAACACCAGAACCCCAGGGTTACTGGGGGACACAGAAACTAAGCCAGAAAAACACAATGTGGTGTACGGTTACTAGGAAGTTAGACATTCTTACTTTCCCCCCAAGTTATCTCCATTTGCTTCAGATTCTTCACAGCCCTCCATTTAACACCCTCTCGCAGCACGGTGCAAAACAAATCTGTCAGCTGCAAATATGGCCATAACGTCTTTTTCCCCAATTACTAAGGAAACAAAGTGAACAGCAGAGAAAACACCTCCAGAAAGACCAGACTGCTCTGCTGTCACTCTCTGTGCAATGACTGTGACTCTCAACTTGAGATTCTTTGGATCCCACCTAGCTCACGGGGTAATTTTCCTGGATAAATCAGAGGTAGTGACACCACGCAGACGACCCATTCCCATTTATTGGCCCTTAGATTCATGGGTTCTTGGGCAGATGGTATCTCCTCCTGAAGAGGGGCATTTTAGAAATGTGTGAGGGTGTTTTCTGAAGACAGAGAGGAAAGGGATTGTCAGAGCATTAGAAAGCAAGACTGGGATTTGGTAGGCAGGGCCTCAAGACGAGCACGACTCAGGACTGTCCCAGGTACAGTAAATGAAACCCCAAGAATCTGAGCCAAGAACTTTGCCTCATTTCACATATAAATGCAAAGTACAATGTTATAGTTCTGATGCATGGGGACATGCTGAATTATGTACCTTTAGAAGAAATTATTACTTTGTTTTGACTGCAACTTTTTTACTAAGAGTTACCATTTCAGAAAACCACCTCCCCTACAGCGACCAATGACACCTGGTTTCGGCACCCATTCAATGCACAGCAGCAGTCACTTTGACAGCTGACTTAGTCACAGTGATTCTATGTATAGGTCTGAGCAGCAGACTACTCCCTTAATTCTTCTAGAACCTTACTATTTAAAGTGCAGCAGTACTGGCATCACTGGGAGCTTGTTAAAAATGCAGAATCGCAAGCCTAGCAGCAGAGCTGCTGAATCAGAATCTGCATTTTAATATGGTCCCCAGGAAGAACGTGCTGGCCTGGTGACCTGTGCCCAAGCGTGTACTACACACACTGTGCTATGCATCACTTTTATTATTATTATTTTATTACTTTCATTTTATTTTTATTTTCCATAGATTCTATTTGAGCCACTATAAAACTTTAAAAATCAGGTATATTAATAGCATGTATTATCTACTAATTTCATTTAAGGAGAAAGGAAAACCTTACAAATAGTTATTACAAAACAGAGAGGAACCGAGTTAAGAACTACTACTGACTAAGCTACTTCACACGGCCAGCTCTGTCTGTAGCTTTACTTCTCTACACTATCCGTATCTCCAGAAAAATAGATGAACTGCAGGTGACTGCACGGGAAATAAATGTGAATTTTCCCTGATTATTTTTGCACCCCAAATTGTCCTCATTGAGGCAATATGACGCTATGTCACTAAAACATGGCATCTAATGCAATTTGCCTCTCACAGATGGAACCATTTGGAAAGGCATAATCCCTCTGAGACCCAAATAGCCGTGTCTCCAAGAGAAAACCAATGCTCCATGAATGCTCTTCTTGAACAGTCCTTTTATGTGCTAAAGCGTTTCACCTACTGTCTCTCACAAAGAAATATGCCTTCACTTTTATCAAATGAGGTTTGGTTTTGAACTGAAGCAAAGACAAGATTGGATTTTCCCAGGATATAATAAAATGGACCTGGGTCCCCTATTCCCAACTGCCAGTAGCTCGAACACATTTCACCTTCCAATCCTCTCTCCTAAATCTTTCTTCTTGTTTCCTTATTTCAGTTAATGACCCTTTCACCCACCCCTTCAAAAAAAATGCATCCCAATTTCCTAATTCTACAGTAAAATATCACTGAGAATTAATTATATGCCAGGCCATAGCTGACAATGAGATAGATAAGAGACACTCCCCCTGATGGGGAAGCTCACAGGCAAGGAAAACTCCTAGTCTGGTTACAGAGTCTGGAGTATTTAAAGTCATCCTTGAATTCTCTCTCTCACTTGCTTCCTAAATTGAATTGTCAGGACCTGTTAACATTATTTTTGAGACACACATCCGTTTCAATACTCCATCAGCACCTAGTTATCCAACAAACGTAATTAGCTGCACTTAACTAACTACAAGGTCAATTAACTGTAATTTTTTTCAATCGATTTTTAGGAAAAGAGGTTTTCACAAGTCAAGAAGCTAAGGGAAGGAATATGGGATATCTGTTACTTTTACCTGCTAGGAATATATTTCTGCTGCTTCAGCCCACAGCACCTGTTTTCTTCTGGGGATCCATATCGCATTCCCTCCCCCAAATCCACGCATGCTGTTTCAATTAGATTGACCCTGCAACCTTGGCAAATGAGATGGTCCACATCCTGCTTTGCCTATTACAATGATAGGAGGGCTTGGAAACAAGGGAGTCACAGGACCCAAGCTAGGCCAATGAGATTTAAACCTGGGACTTTGTTGGAAAAATGTTAAAGTAGGATTTTACTGCAAATGCAGAGTAGCCCAGACAGTGTCTATATGCTTAAGGGGCAAAGATCTTCCTTGAGAATTAAATGAATACAAAAGAGAAAACCTAGGGACAGAGACGGCCTGAGTCTTGGTGACATACTCTTTGCTTAAAAATCCCTCTCCTGCATGGGTAGAGTGACTAACACTTGTAATCTTAGCACTTTGTGAGGCTGACAAAGAAGGAATGCTTGAGGCCAGGAGTTCAAGACCAGCCTGAGCAAAAGTAAGAAATAGAAAAATTAGTTGGATGTGGTGACACACACCTATAGTCCCAACTACTCAGAAGGCTGAGGCAGGAAGATCAGTTGAGCCCAACAGTCACGAGGTTGTTGTAATAAGCTATGATGACACCACCATACTCTAGCCCAGGCAAAAGATCCTATCTCAAAAAATTTAAAGATAGGGCAGTGCCTGTGGCTCAAAGGAGTAGGGCACCGGTCCCATGTGCCAGAAATGGCGGGTTCAAATCCAACCCCAGCCAAAAACTGTAAAAATAAATAAATAAATAAATAAATAAATAAATAATCTCCTGATACATCTCCACTCTGGTTTTTTTTTTGTTTGTTTGTTTGTTTGTTTGTTTTGGCTTTAGCCAGTGGGTGTTGGCTTTTACACTTTAACACAGATATTTTGAAGTTTTTTTTTTTAATTATGAAGTTTTATTTAAAAAATAATAATTAGAACCAGATCTACAAACTTTAATCACTATAACAGTCTGTCAAAAATTGATATTTGGGCCAGGCCTGGTGACTCACATCTGTAATCCCAGCACTTTGGGAGACCAAAGAGGGGATTGCTTAAGGTTGGGCATTTGAGACTACCCTCAGCAACACAGTAAGACTCTGTCTCTATAAGAAACTAAGAAAAATTAGCCAGGTGTGATGGCACACACCGGTCGTCCCAAACACTTGGGAGAGTGGATTAGGAGGACTGCTTGACCCCATGAGTTTGAGGTTGCTGTGAGGTATGATGGTGCCATTGCACTCCAGCCTGGGTAACAAAGCAAGACCTCATTTCAAAAAAAAATTATATTTGGGGAGGCGCCTGTGGCTCAGCAGGTAGGGCACCGGCCCCATATGAAGGGTGGTGGGTTCAAACCCGGCCACTGCCAAACTGCAACAAAAAAAATAGCCAGGCATTGTGGTGGGCGCCTGTAGTCCCAGCTACTTGGAAGGCGGAGGCAGGAGAATCACCCAAGCCCAGGGGTTGGAGGTTGCTGTGAGCTGTGTGACGCCAGGACACGCTACCAAGGGTGATAAAGTGAGATTCTGTCTCTACACACACAAAAAAAATATTTGAAATGATGCCTAAAAAATACCACGATATAACACTATGATATTCTGAATAGTAAAAGACAAAATTCCTATCAATATACCCCTACTTACTAAACTAGCAAAATGTGTTCCTAATTTTATACTGTCTGAAGCAGTGATTTTTAACTGGTGTGCTGTGGTATACTGGTGTGCCATGAGAGGATCATAGGTGAGTGGGAAAAATTTTTAAAGATCATTAATTAAACTATTTTTAAAGATGTTCAAAGCACAGTAAGTATATTCTTTTTTTTTCTTTTGAGCAACATAACTTAGTATGGCCCAGAAGTTTAAGTGCCATGTGATAAAACAGCCTGAAAAACACTAGTTAAAAGAGACCATCCTTAGAGTATTTGTCAGGATGCTGGTGCCTTAGGAAAAAAAAGATTGGCCAGCAAAATTGTATGACGAAGTCTAAAGATCATGTTCCCCTCTTAGAAAATCAAATGTCTATTAGTATGTTAAAGGCTCTGTGATGGTCTACATTTAGGAAACTAATTCCCATCTTTAACCACATAACTTTTCCTTTATAATTATTCTTTTTGGTGATATACTTTTAGCAAGTGTTGTATCTAATGGAACATTAGGCTAACACTGAACTAGAGGGCACATCAGCTCCACTTCAGACACCCTTCCAATGCTGTTCTCAGTTTGCTGCTGTATTGATAAAAATGAAAGAACTTTGATTTACCAAATCTAACCGAATTTAAATCTCACCATCCCAGCATATCCCAAAATAGTATCCTTCCAGAAGTTGCACTGTCAGAATCATGTTATAGTTCTCAATTTTATATTTGAGACTGTTGTGGCTACCAGTGTTTATATCTGAACAAAAAGAAAATGCTATATGTCACTGGACAGAAATCACTCCAGGAAAACAGGTGCCTAAACCAGTTCCAACATAACTTAGCTTCTAGTAGGGGCTGAAACTCTGCTTTATGCAATCAAATAGCTATTATTAAAGCAAAGTCAAAGTGCTACATTTCAGAACAGAATAAAATTCAAGTTGTTGTAGCTAATTACTCCAGAGTTGAAACTTAAATATTCCGTATTTGTGATTTAATTATGCGACTCTAATGCTGCTTGAGCTGAATCAAGTAGACAAGTGTAGGTACATGAGATTTTTTTTTTTAAACGTGATCTGGATACTAACTTAGCCACACTGAAACAGAACTCAAGCAATAAGTACTCACTTAGAACTCTGAATGTCAGAACACTCCACACAAATCCAGATCTTAGTCAACAGGTTATGGTAGTATTTATTCATTTATTTATTCATTCTTACTTGTTTACATGCATCAACTTATTCATTTAGCAATACTGCCTTTAAAAGCAAAGCCAGAGGGAGGGGGGAGGGAGAAGCGAGGGGGGGAATGGGTGGAGGGAGGGGGATTGGAGGGACCATTTTTGAGGTCTATCTTACAGGGGTACAAGTGAAACTCTCTAAGAGTAGAATCAGAACGTCTTAAAACAATAACTGAGAAAATGACATGAAGGCTGTGTTGATCAGTTTGATGGAAGTATTTTGGATTGCATGTGAAAACCCCACACTGTACCCCAGAAGTGCATTAATGTACATAGTTACCATT
>CAUYQV010004035.1:0-32067 GCA_963574575.1 Galagoides demidoff
TGGTCCCAGCTACTTGGGAGGCAGAGACAGGAGACTCGCTTGAGCCCAGGAGTTGGAGGTTGCTATGAGCTGTGAAGCCATGGCATTCTACCCAGGGGGATAGCTTGAGGCTCCATCTCAAAAAAAAAAAAAAAAAAAAGATACTTGCCCGACTCGTGAAGCTTGTAGTCTGGTGGGAGAAAACACCCAATGAAAAGAGTACTAGGTTCTCTGAATTGGAAGGTGATAATGCCTATGGGAAATCTAGATGCTCTCATTTATTTTCATTGTGTCTTGCATCAGCAAATCTCTATGCTAAAGCTACTGTTTTAAGTGACACTTTGCAACAAGTTATAAGTACTGTTAACCATATTCCTGCAAACGTAACACAGCATCCATTAGCTTTGTAACATGCAAACTGAACAATCAGTGTGGATTTGCTGTATTATTATTCTTAAGTGCATTTGCTATCACAGGGATAGGTGTTAGCCCAAATTTCATCTCTGCCTGGACATAGAGTCAAATTTTATGAGGAACAGAATCAGCAAAGTGAGAGAATTATTAAAAGAAGATTTCTACAGGAATGCAGCATGTTCGGGTGATATAATATCAAATCGAAATGACTTGAATATTTCTTTGCAAGGTAAAAACTCAGTTTATATATGATCCATGGCAAAAAAACCTAAGCATTTCCAAAAAAGCTATCTTTTTTCAAAACACTTCTTCAAAAAGAAATTTTGGATGAATATTTTCCCCCGTTAGCAAAGGTTATTCATGAGCAGGATGACAGACATGAATTATTTGAAGAATATGCAGCTGGAACAGACCTAGTAATTGGGGTACACAATGAGAGGGTCATTGACTTTGAAACTTGAAGCCATGCTCATACTAGCATTTTAGCCTCACCTAGTTGATATCACCAAGGCACCTCCAGAACTATAAATAGACTTGATTGAGCTCTCAGTAGATGACATTTTAAAGTTATTGTTTAGTGCTAAGAAAGTCCAACTGAAATGGAAAAATGCAGTAGAATATTTATGCCTTTGGCAATAAGCCTGAAAAATGCTTTCTTGCTTTTCAACCACTTATTGCTATGAACCTACTTTCTCTAACCTAACCCAAACTGGAATGCCCTTACAGCCACAAATGACTGATACCTTTCTAAAGGATCAACTGAAACTGGGGACCTCCATGGCACAACCAAATATTCAAATGCTTTCCAATAAAAAGAAGACACAACACGGTCATTAGAAGGCTAGTTCCTGGCTTGGCGCCTGTGGCTTAAGTGGCTAAGGTGCCAGCCACATACATCTACGGTGGCAGGTTCGAATCCAGCCTGGGCCTGCCAAATAACAATGATGGCTGCAACCAAAAAAATAGCCAGGCATTGTGGCAGATGCCTATGATCCAGCTACTTGGGAGGCTGAGGCAGGAAACTTGCTTGAACCCAGCAGTTGGAGGTTGCTGTGAGCTGTGACGCCACAGTACTCTACCTAAGGGGGATAGCTTGAGGCTCTGTCTCAAAAAATAAAATAAAATAAAATAAAGAACTGGACCAAAAATCTGGTGTGGTAATATGATGTTTTGGTCATGTCAAAGGTGAGCTGAGGGCCAAGAAGAACGTTAGATGTCTTAGTCTTCTTGGGCTGCTATAACAGGATTCCATAGATTGGGTGAGTTATATAAACAACAGAAATTTATTTCTCACGGTCCTGGAGGCTGGGAAGTCCAAGATCTATGTGCTGGAGATTCCATGTCTGATGAGGACCTGAGAGAGGATACCCAAGAAGGGTGAGGTCTAGGAGAACAAGTCTTCTCAAGGAGACGACAGGGTTACACCTGCAAGGTCCCCTCCCTGGTGACTCAGCTCTTGGGAATTTGTAACTTGGAAATTTCCAAGTTCTGTGAAATCCTGTAGTTCTATAGGGGCTGGAATAGCATCTCCTGCTTGATTCAAACTGGCCAATGAGAAGGGTACCTGTGGGGTAGAACTTTTTGACTATCAATAAAAAGGGAAAGACCAAGCCAGTCGGGGAGTGCAGCCATTTGGAAATCTTCTATGGGGTAAGCTCCTGGCCAGTAAATAAAGCCCTTCTTCTTATAAACGTGGTGTTTGGGTGCTCTTTCTCTCTGTTGGGCCTCGTCTTCCTGTAACAGACCCACTTACCTGTTCATGGACAGTCATCTTCTTGCTGTGTCTTCACATAGCAGAAGGGGTGAGGGATATTTTCAGGGTCTCTTTTATAAGGACACCAGTCCCAGATTAAGACTTATGACCTAATCTCCTACCAAAGGCCCTACCTCCTAAAACCATCACACTGGGGATAGGATTCCAATAATACGAATTTTGGGGGCACACAAATATGCAGCCTGTAATGGTAGGTATGGACAAAGTCCCCTGAGAAATGCAATCTGTGTGACCAGCACTGATGACCTAGAGTTGTCACATTTATCTTTTCTTCCTTCCCTCTTTCACAGAGCTGGTTGTTGACATTCTCAAGACACTGCACTCATTTGTGCAATAAAAAGCTTTGAAAAGACTCTGAAGCTTATGAAAACATGGTACATTCCTCAGATAGCTATGTTAATCTTCTTGAAGTGACTGTTATGACTAGTGTCTAGAGAGCCTTAGAACTGAGGGTGACTTTAGGAGACACTGGGCCATTTACTTCAACTCCTAATTTTTATGAAACTTGAAGGAACTGCCCAAAGCCAGTGCAGAGGGTTCCTGGGAATGAGGTCCCCTGACTTCTTACATGGTGCTTTACTGACCATTCTGAGCTGTTCGTGTTATAATTGTAGGCTTAGAACTTGGGGTTACCAGTATTTCTTGAGAATGAATATTTAAGAATGACTATTTTCTTTTTGCTGAGAACTTTAGGTAAGTCCTGGCAGCCATGTTTTTATCAGGTAACCATACTCCCACCATACAGATTGGATTGGTCAAACCCATTAGATTCTCATTCTAATGAGATCTTTGACTGAGCCTAGGAGTTGGGAATTGAGTCATATAATTAGCTGTAGAGGGAAGGTCTTTAAATTCCTTTACAGAGTTCCTATAAGCTGTCTTATCCTATTTCCTGGATTTCATCCTTCAATAAAACTATTCTATGGCTGAGGACAGTGGCTCATGCCTGTAATCCCAGTGCTTTGGGAGGTTGAGGCAGGAAGATCACTGAGGCCAGGAGTTTGAGACCAGCCTGGGCAGCCTAGCAAGATCCTGTCTCTACAAAAAATAAATAAATACAAACAACGAAACGACCCCTTTTTCTTAATGCTCAGATTGGTTTCTGTTACGTGCATTTGAAGAAATCATAAGATTTCAAAAACCAAAAGTCACAGATGAAACACATCAGATACAGCACATTTTAAAATTTGTGGTAAAATACCTGTAACATTTCCCATCTTAACTATTTTTATTTTGTTTTTAAATTTTATTCATTTATTTATTTTACAGACAGGGTCTCGCTGTGTAGCCTAGGCTGGACCTGAAACCCTGGGCTGAAGTGATCCTCCCACTTCAGCCTCTTCAGTCATTAGAACTAATGAGCATGCACCACCATGCCTGGCTTCAACCATTGTTAAATGTTCAGTACAGTGGTATTAAGTACATTTATATTGTTGAGTGACCAACCATCCATCTCCAGAACTCTTTTCATCTTGTAAAATGAAACTACACCTGTTAAACAATAACTTACTATTTTCCCATCCTCAGAAGCCCTGGCAACCACCATTCTGTTTCCTGTATGACTTTGA
Organism: Galagoides demidoff; assembly: GCA_963574575.1. NCBI lineage: Eukaryota > Metazoa > Chordata > Mammalia > Primates > Galagidae > Galagoides > Galagoides demidoff. Next base: position 3,736 of record CAUYQV010004035.1, read on the forward strand.
CTACTTTAGTTACCTCATACAAGTGGAACCTTATAGTATTCATCTTTTTGTGACTGGCTTACTTATGGTCACCACCGCCCTGTCATCTGCTAGCTGCATAGAATATCCTCTCCCATGCCTTTGCTTTCAACCCTTGTGTCTCTAAATCTAAAAAGAGTCTCTTGTAGATAGCATAGAGTTAGATCTTGAACATCCATTCTGCCAATCTCTGTCTTTTGACTGAAAACTTTAATCCATATACGTTTAAAGTAATTATTGATGTAGTGGGACATGTGTCATTTTGCTATTTGTCTTCTCTATGTCTTGTAGAAAACAAACAGATGTCCCCTCATTTTCTGCATTACTTTCTTCTTTTATGTTTAGTTGATTTTTTTGCAGTGAAATATTTTAAATGTTTTAATTTTTCTTTCATTTCCTTTGGTAAACATTCTGTAACTACTTTCTTGCATGAAGATTAAATTTATTATAACATCCTAATTTATAACTTTCACTGAATTTATATCAACTTAATTTCAAGAACCTACAAAGAGGCTCCTTCTATACAGCTTTGGCCCCACTCCTTTTCAGTTATTTATGTTATAGAATTATATCTTTATACATTGCATGTCCAAAACCATAAACTAATATTAGCTTTTTAATGTATTAACCTCTTCAATTATATATAAAACAAAATGGGGAGTTATAAACCAAGTTACAAAAATATGAGCTTTTAAAACAGTAATAGTTCTTTTAAGAATATATTAGTCTTTCAAATAATATAGAATATAAGAAAATGGAATTGTAAATCAAAGTTAAAATATTGCCTTTTATAATTGCCCATGTATTTACCTTTCCCGAGACTTAATTTCTTCATATGGCTTCAAGTTACTGTTGAGCATCTTTTTGTTTCAACCTGGAACACTCTCTTAGCCTTACTTGATGGGCAAATGTAGTGGTAACAAACTCCCTCAGTTTTATCTAGGAATTTCTCCCTCATTTTTGAATGACAGTTTTGCCAGATGTAGGATTCTTGTTTGACAGTTTTATTTCTTTTAGCACTTTGAATATATTAGCTCACTGCCTTTGGGTCTTCAAAGTTTCGGATGAGAGATCTAATAATTTTTTTTGAGATAGTGTCTTGTTCTGTTACCCAGGCTAGAGGATTGTGGCCTCAGCCTACTTCCCAGAAACCTCACGTTCCTGGTTTCAGGCAATCCTTCTGCCTCCGTCTCCTGAGTAGCTGGGACTATAGACACCACCATGCCCAGCTAATTTTTCTCTTTTTAGTAAAGATGGGTCTCCCTCAGTTTGGTCTACAGAACATCTGACCTTAAGTAGTCCACCTGCCTCTGCCTCCCAGAGTGCTAGGACTACAGGTGTGAGCCGCTGCGCCCGGTGGAGAAATCTATCCTTTATATGTGATGAGTTGCTTCTATCTTGATGCTTTCAGAATTTTCTTTGCCTTTGGATTTTGACAGTTTGATTATAATGGGTCCTGGTGTGGGATTTCTTTTAGTTTATCCTACTTAGAGTTTGTTGAGCTTCTTGGATGTTTACATTAAAGTCTTTCATCAAATTTGGGGAATTTTGGCCTTTATTCCTTTGAATTCTCTCTCTACCACCTTTTCACTGGCTTCCCCTTCTAGATCTCCCACTATGCAGATGTTGGTTTGCTGGATGGTGTCCCGTGGGTCTCACAGTCTCCGCCACTTTCCTTCAACCTTCTTTCTTTTCCTTAGTCTCAATAATTTCAATTGTCCTAACTTCAGTTTCACTGATTTTTTTTTCTAACTTCAAGTCCACTGATTCTTTGTCCTAACTTCAAGTTCACTGATTCTTTTTTCTGTCTTCTGAAATCTGTTTGGAATCTCTCATGAATCTTTAATTTTAGTTATTGTACATTCAGCAGCAGAATTTCTGTTGGAGTCCTTTTAGCTTTTTAAAAATCTCTGTATTGACATTTTCATTTTATTCATACATAATTTTCTTGACTTTCTCCACGTCTTCATTTAGTTCTTTGAGCATCTTTTCTTTTAATGTATTTGTCTAGTAAGTCTACCATTTGGTCTTTCTTGGGAATGGTGGTGGTGATTTTTTTTCTTTTTAATGAGCCATAATTTCCCATTTCTTTGTATACCTTGTGATTTCGTTGCTGTTGTTGTTGAAAACTGGACATTTGAATCTAATATTGTAGTAACTCCAGAAATCAGATTCTAACCCTTTCTTAGGACTGACTGGTTTTCCTTTTTGTTTTTTGATGGTTGTCTTTATGCCAAAGATCAGGCTGAGGGATAAACTTAAGGTCTTCTCAGATTTCTATTAAGCTGTGCCTTTTTCCTGGGCATGCATGACCATTTTCTAAATTCCCTGGTATATGTAGTTGCTTTTGAATATATTAGACTTTAAATGTTTGGCTCTGAAAAGCGGAAAAAGAGGAAAATTAAGGGTATGGGTAGAAGGAAGATAAAGGACTCTACCCTGTAGATTTCCTAGAAGCTGCTTCAGCTGGAGGAGGGAGTTGCAAAAGTAAGGAAAGGGTTGCCACAGTGACTGCCTGCTCCTGTGTTCACCCCTCCAAGGTAAGGAGCAACAATCAGGAGTCAGAACACAGACTCCCAATTTCTGTGCATCTGACTCCTACACGCTCCCACTGCCCTGGGTATGGTAGACAGGTAGCTGCAGTGAGCTAAAATTACTGCAATTAGCCACTATTAGGCATCCACACCTTCCCCTAGAAGTTTTAAGCCATTGAATAGAGTCTACAGTTCCAAAACATTTACAGAAAATAGATTCCGTCAGTGTAATTATTGTGTAGGTGAGAGACAGATTCTTGGTGTTTCCTCCTCTGCTATCTTCCCTGCATCTTCTCTTTAGATCTGAGTTGTATTACTGACCTTGATTCAAAAGTCATGGTTCTTTGGAGGTAGCTTATTACATCATTACTACAAAGGCAGTAATTATACCATTAAAACATTAGGGCTATATGAAGACAGTTTACCTGGAGCCGTGGAGAGACTGAGCTTCCACTGTGAGGAGCTTATCCTCAAGAGCTTATGTTTCATTATAATTCTTGACTTGGGTTTTAATGATGGGTATATAAGACAATGTAAGAAGTGCTTAAGTTCAGTGTCCAGAGGGCAAACTCTTTTCAGAAGCAACCTCAGCTTTGTCTGAGGTTTCTTTGCCTATTAAGTAGGGAAAAATAATGTCTTCATCATGATGTAAGGAAGACTAAAGTGCAGTAAATAAAATAAAATGAGATAATAATACGGGTGTTGAGAGACACATCTGGATGCAAAACCCAGCTCTGCCTCTAATTACCTGAATGAGCTTGGTAGGTCACTTCACTTCCCAGAGCTTGGAGGTGAAAGAAAGAATAAGAATAACTGCTTCCTAGGACAGCTATGAAGTTTGCAAACATCTGGTTCATAAGAGGAACCTCACAGATGTTATTGTTCCTTCCATTCCTATTATGTCTTTTAAGCCTTCTCTGTTTACTATGAGTAGGTTACAGAGTTACAGCCTTACAACATAATTATTACATCATGGGGAATTCAGAGTTCATAAACTGAGATGACAACCTGAAAATTGGAAGACTTCAATTTGCCCACCTGAAATGCTATATCTGAGAAGAACCAACCAGGTACACATGAAGTCCTTGATGTGACTAAGATGGAGAACAGACCAATCATGTGTGTGTGTGGGTGGGTGGGTATATGTGGGGGAGAGAGAGAGAGAGAGAATACTGATCTCCTGAATCTCACCTTGGCAATTTGATATCTAAAAACTCATTGTGTGGTACTCAGTGGGGTCCCCATGTTAAGGGCACTTGGAAAAGGTGGAGCATGGCAATGGGGCCCCCTGACCTTTGGTTTTGGCCTTGATGACATAGGTATCATCCTATGGAGCCATCCTGGGCCAGTAGACCACACACAACCAAGGATTAGAGTTTTCTGTTTTCATTTCAGAACTGTTCATTTGGGTAGCTGCTTGGTGCAGAAAGCCAGAAAAAGAAGCCCAAGGTATGTTTCTTGCCCTCTGAGACTGGAGACTATGACACAGAATATTTCTTCTGTAGCACTGCCTGACTTTGGGAGAGATGAGACTGTTCCTGTGGAAGATACATGGGAATATGGGATAGGTGGTGGGTCCTGATAGGACTGGAGCTTGGGGGTGGCAGGGATGGTGGGCAGCAAGGTAGGATGAACACCATCTAGACTTCTGTGCTATGAGCCAGTGTCGGTCGACCTGGGTTTCTGACCATGCTCAGAATCACCAGGATATGAGAAGGCAATTTCTGCAAAAATCCAGCTCAACGGATTAGGCAAGTCCAAGGAATGGGTGAACAGGCTTTTGGTTGGAATATTATTGTAGCCACCACAAAATATTTAGCGATGTATTTATCATTACTGGCTGTAAAAAAAACCCCTTGGCTACATTAATCAGGGTTGGTTCAGCTCTCTGAGATAATATCATTGGCATTTCAGGGGTAAATAGCTGACAGGGCCTGCATCCAAATTCCCTGGGCCTTTGTTAACTAAATGAGCACAGGTTCTGTCCTGTCAGGAGCCCCTGCAGCCCTGACTAGACTAGACATGGATCTGCTCTATGCTCCAGCCCTGAGCACAGCCTGTGTCCCCCACAAATTAGGAGTCTAGCACTAGCCTGGGGTCTCATGGCTTCTACTCCTTCACAACCTGCAGCCCTTGTTGCCCTGGGTCTTGGGCTACAAAATAGTCCAGCACCACTCAGAAATGGCCTTTCCAATGTCCTCTCTTCTCAGGAGATTGTCACATTCAAAACTCTGAACTTTGCAGCCCCTGGGCAACGGAACGTTACAGGAGGATTACCAAAGGATTAGGGGGCTTTGCTGAGTGAGCATATACTGGGTACTTTCTGCCAGAGTGATTTTTCTGAAACAGATCTGATCATGCCACTCCGCTATGGCTCCATGTCTCCTACAGCTGTGTTTTGAAAAGTGCATCAAACTCACCCCAGAAGGGAGAGATTATTAAAATGCAGATTTCTGTTTTTTCCCCCTAACCATTGAATCTAAACTTTGGCATGCAGTATTCTGGAGCCTGCACTCAAAATAAACTGCCCTATGATTCTTACATTTGCTAAAGTGTATGAATCGAAGTACACCACAGGGTGAAGAAGTCTGAGTCGCTTAGCATGAAACTCAAGGCACAAAAGGATATGGGTCGACCTGTCTGTCTGTCTTTGTCATCTGGCCTGGAAGCGCCTAGTGACCCCATGTCCCCCACTTCTAGCCAAACTGAGGCACCTCACAGAACTGGCTGGGCCTCTCTCTCACGGCCACACCACTCCCATTGCTTAGGGCACTCTATCACTATCTTTCCTCCCTCCCCATGTTACTCTTTTGTTTTTCCGAGCAGTCAGCTCTGCCATCCTGTCCTTTGGATTAGGCATGCCTCCTCGGTTTCCATCCCAGTGACACACCAAATCACAGCCATTTGGGTTATCTTTCTCTCTGCTGGACTCTGGGCTCCACGAGAATGGGAACCATGGCTCATCCTTGGTTTCCCTGCACAGACTATGCTCCTTGGCCTTTGGTGAGAGGCTCAGAAACAGCCTGATGAAGAAAGACCTGAAGTTAGAGACACCAGACCTTTGTATCTACTTGGATTTGGTATGTCTTCTTAACAACACCTGAATATTGGTGGTTTTAAACGCTGGTCTGTAAAGGATAATAAGGAAGTAAGAAAGAAGAAATAAACCCAGGTTATGAGATTAACCATGTATATCTTACTAGAGATGTAGTTAGGCATAATATACAGAACATATTAAAAATAGGTACAGTCACAGGGTGGCTGTATTCTAACTGGGTAAAACTACACTCATGAAGTTAGGGCTGGATTGATGGAGGTGATGAATGGGGCTACAGTGGGAGTGGGGAACCCAGGGGCTGAAACTAAGACATGTATCTTACCCCAGGATCTCCAAGGAAAAAGGAGCTAGAGGTCTGAGTGACCACTGGTTAGCGTGCCAAGGGTCAGTGACCCTGAGATCAAGTATCAGCCATTAAGACAGCAGTTGGAGGGGCCACAAATACCACTGATGAGGGTCAGGAGCCAGGAGAACACTGGCAACAATGGTGAAAGGTTTGGAAAAGGCAGTGCTGGCATTGCTTCCACCAGCTGTGGCTACAGCCCAGCAGGCCTCCTTATAATGAAAGATTTGTTTGGGGCAGTGAGCTAGAGGGGAGTTGTGGGTGCTGGTGAGTGTTCATGGCAACAGACCCTTGTGGGAGGGTGGGCATCTGGGTATGTGAGTAGGGACACCCTGAAGAATCTTAACCAGATTCTTCTCTCTGACCTTGCTATTGATCAAGGCGTTTGTGGTTGAATAAAAGGCCACTGCCCCATTCCCTCCTCCCAGATCTTTGCTGTAATTGTAGAAACACAGTACAGTGTTTTGAGAAGACGGTCTGACATGTTTGGACAGTATATGCAGTTTTGGCCTTTGCTTGATACTTATCTGCTTCTTTGCTGTTCTTTTTCTTTAAAGGGAGATAAGGGTGAATGTGGCTGAAGACAGAACCTGGCCCTTAGGACTTGAGCCTGAATTGGCCTCTAGCATTGAGTTTCTCTCTGGCTGGGTAAAGTTCTTAAAATCTTCCTTTTAAAAAAAAAAAAAGATTTTTTTTTTTTTTTTTTACTGGCTCTAGTAAGTAGCCCTGGCTGTTTTTTATGTTAAATATTATTGAAAATGCTAAATATTTAAAATATCTTCTCAGTCTCACAGCGGCATCTTTTGGCAAATTCCAAATTCCTTCAGGTAGCTGGAACATTTTTCATGGAAATGGGAACATCAGGCATGGATATTCATTAATTATAGTTGTTAAACAGTAGAATGTAGTTGTGAAAGTCAAGGCTTGTTGCCAAAGAAAGAGATGAGTGTGTGTGTGTGTGTGTGTGTGTGTGTGTGTGTGTGTTCCTGCCTGGGGACATGTGCTTCTTATGTAACATCTGATCCTTGATCCCTGGATGTTATCCATTAAGTAGCTGGTTGGATTTGGGGCCTAAAATGCCTTGGGAATGATTTGCCATTGTTGGGAGCTAGATGACTCTCTGGTGTCTCAACCCTGCTTTGCTAATAGTCTCTTCCCCGGGTCCGTTTGACACAGCCCAGCTGATTTTCAGGTCTGGTGATCTTGCTTCTCGCATCTCTTAGACAGAGAGCTGTGAACGGTCAGTGAGGAGTCTGCTAGGCTTTTAAGAAGGGCTCCGGGGACTCCTGGGGACATTTGTACTGTGCTTGCTGTACCGTGAGGTATTTTCAACGCAGGGGGTGCTGAGCTTGCTGTTAGTTTCACATCCCAAGCTGTTGCTTGAGTTCCCCTGGAGGGAGCTGGGAATGTATCCCATCTGAGCTTAGTTCACTCCCCTATAAGCCAAGCTCCTTTCTTTGGAGCTGGCTCAGGGCCATCGCTGCTGTTGCCCAGAGACCGACAGGCCTGTTACAGCATTGACTTAGTCTGGAAGTTATATATCTGACTGTTGAGTGAATCAAAAATGATACTTCCATCCCATCATTTAAGTCAACCAAGCTAAGTGGCTGTAACTGGAGTCCCTCACTGATATGGGCCAGCCCGTGGTCTCAGGGTAGAGTGCTTGCACTGCTGGGCAGCTCCACACCACACATACACTCAAGGACCCAGAGTCCTTCCTTCCTGGGGCTCTGGCATCCTCTGTCCTTGAGATTGTTTCCATGGCTGACGCCGAGGATGCAGAGTGGAGGAACAGAGAACGGAGGGCACTCCCGCTTGGACTTGCCATGCATGCTTTCTGCTCTGGTTTGCTGGAGAGAACTTACTGGCAAGGCCGCACCTTACTATAAGCTTGAGAAATGCAGCCCTAACCTGGCATCTATGCACCAAATTATTACCCAGTTATGGGGAAGAAGAGGAGAGTGGGTACATTTTAAACCATTCAGATACTCTGTGAGTTGTGAGTTCAAAGCCTGCCATCAGGGCCAGCCTCGTGGTGTGCGAGCTGTGTAGTTGCATGAGACTCTGTTCTTAGAGGGCTCTGCATTGCTGTTGCCGTCTTGAAATTCTGAAAGATTTTTTGTTTTAGACAAAGTCTCACTCTGTTGCTCCAGCCTAGACTATCATGGAGTCATAGCTTACACAGCAACCTCAAACTCCCAGGCTCAAGTGATCCTCTTGCCTCAGTCTCCCTGGTAGTGGGAGTACAAGTGCCTGCCACCATACCCAGCTAGTTTTTCTATTCCCTCCTCGGTCACCCCTGACCCTGGGGAATATCCACGGGGGGGGGGGGTCGAACAGCACTGCTGTAGAAAGTGTGTGCACTGTGACACCCAGCTGAAGGTCACGGAAGGGACACTGGCTTGTTCTCCTCATGCACAAGTCTTTTGAAAGGTTTGGTTTAAAACTATTATTTTCTGAATCTGGATGAGCTCTTATAGAAAACAACTAGATGTCTTGTGAACCTCTCCCTTTACCACCACTGCAGAAGATTCACACATGAGCCCTGTGCAAGTGGCAGCACGCTGTATGAGCGAGGACTTCCCTTCTTTAGATGGCTACAAAGACACATTAGGTCTCACACTGAGCCAACGACCAACTCTCACCTGCCCATGTCTCTCTGTCCCTCTCCTAATTATACCTGTGAGGTAAGCACTCGAATAATCTGGGCAAACAGCCATGAAATGCAGAGTCAATAACACCCAGCTGACAGTGGATAATGTTTACCCGCATTACCAGTGGGGTGTTTTCTTCAAACCCTATCAAGGCTTGACATGGAACATTCAGAGCAGTCCATCCACTTCTGGACCAGGGTTGCAGTCATGGCAGCAACTGTCACTGCAGTGGCAGCTGGGACAAGGAGCAAGGCGCCTCCCCAAAGAGTGTCTGAAACTACACAGGTGGTGCACACAGAGACTGGTGAATTGGGATGATATGAGCTTGCATTTTATTTCTCCTTGAAAGTCTCTCTCTCTCTCTCACACACACACACACACACACGCACCCATGCACACACTCATGCAGGGAGGCTAGGGGCGGGGCGAGATAGAGAGGGAGAGAAGCAGATCCATTTGAAATGAGAGTGATACTGAGGCCAAAGCTGCTAGTGGGATGGCCCGGGATTCTACTTCTGTGGAATGTAGTAAGAGGGTTTCGAATTTGTTTGGCTGGGTCAGTTTCACTGTGGGAGTTTCAGGTGAGCTGGTCAGTTTTGGTTTCCTTCCCTTTGAGTTCCTGGTAGCTCCTCATATGTTTGTTTTCTGCTGCCAGGGGGTCAGTGACAGTGGCCAGGGTGCTTGGATGACCATGTGGACAGTCTCCTGCATCGCCAGCTACCCTGAGTTCCTTCCAGCTGTAGGGAATGAGCCGTGTGGATGGAGATCAAACCTGTGGAAGGAGATCAGATGGAGTCCTGTCATCTTTGTGTCCTGAAGAGATGGTGTGACTACCAGATTTTAAAAGCTAAACAGTTGTGGATCAGTCTCTGGAGGAAGCTCAGCTGAGGGCTGTGATTCTGTGAGATCACCAAGGCTGTGGGCCATCTTTGTTTCCTTATCTGCCAAATGGTCAGACCAGATGATCACTCAGGCCCCCTGGTTCTCAGGTCCCGAGGTTTGTTACAAAAACTCACACATGTAAGACAGTGAGGCGTGTGCACACATGCTAAAGTTGTAGAGAGAAGCTACTCCCTTGGTGCTCTTTCCTAAGACTGTTACGGAGTCTTTGGGTATTCCTTAGCCCAAGAGAGTTACCATGTCTTCAAAGCCAAGAAGTCCTAATTTCGGCCAGCCCAGAGTTGCAGAATTCCCATGACCACTTCCTGGATGGGAGGGTCCTGGTAGGACTGAACAGTTGATGGGGGAATGGGAGGATGGGAGCAATTTGAGTTGGAGTTCAAGATAGCAGGCTCAGACCAAAGCTCGGGCAGTGAGTCCAGTGCTCCTTGAGAAGAGGACAGACACCAAGACCTTTTTTTTTCCTTTTAAATTTCAAATTAATATGAGGTTACAGATGTTTAGGTTACACTGTTTTCAATTCTAAGTTAAAGGTCAAGTTGTAGTTGAGCCCTTCACCCAGAGGGCATGCAGAACACCCTTACATTGCGCACAGTAGGTGAGGTCCTGCCATTTGACCTTCTTAACTGGAGAGACACTGCCTCCAGTTAAAGTACAGGTTGAATTCCTGAACTGATTGTCAGCTGGGGGGTTGGGGGCTGGGCAAGGACGGGGTTGGACAAAGGACTGTCCAGTCTAGACAAAATGTGGCTTAACCAATTATCTGGTTTAAAATTGCACATCCTCTTAAGATGACTAATACAGTACTTGGTGCTAAGAACATGCTTAGAGGTGGTGCAAGGATCCCAACATCCTGGCAGTACTTCTGAAACTTCTGAAACTGATTGATATAGATGCAAGTTACATGGGGAATGTCTGTAACAATGTGTAAGATAAGGATCATATATTAATCTGAGCTTCTCCTAAATAATTGTGTGGAAAGTGATTACAATTATTAACCCATTAGGATGTTCCTAGGGTGCCTAATCATTGGCTACTTACTCATCTATTAAAACCTTGACCCTCACCTGTCTTCCTAAAACATACTATGAGATTGTATAAGACCTTGTGCCGAAAGATGTTTTCGAGAACTGAGCCCTTTGAAGAATTTTCAAATGTTCTTGATAAGCAGACACACTGATCTCTAGATAACAAACGTCTGTGTGGTCAGCCTCATAACTTGCAGCTAGGAAACCATCAGCCTATTGAACTTTCTGAGGCTCAGCCCTCACATATGTTCAAGAGCAAGTTGTAAAGGTTCTCTAGAGCTCCTTAAGAGAAATCTTTCCCTTGTTTGTAGAATATTTTAAAGAAAATTATTTTGAAGTGGCATAATGTCAATAAGAATATAATTACTAGGCTCGGCGCCTGTGGCTCAGGTAGCTAAGGTGCCAGCCACATACACATAAGGTGGTGGGTTCGAATCCCCAGCCCGGGCCCGCCAAACAACAATGATGGCTGCAACCAAAAAATAAATGGGCGTTGTGGCGGGCGCCTGTGGTCCCAGCTACTTGGGAGGTGGAGGCAGGAGACTCGCTTGAGCCCAGGAGCTGGAGGTTGCTGTGAGCTGTGAGGCCATAGCACTCTACCCAGGGGGACAGCTTGAGGCTCTGTCTCAAAAAAAAAAAAAGAATATAATTACTACTTGTTTCATGACAGACTTATTTACATACAATGCTATATGGAAGGATTTTTGCAAAATGTTTGCAAAAGCCAGAGTTAGTCAGTAGCAATTCCAGATACTCAGGAGGCTGAGGCAGGAGGATGGCTTGAGCCCAGGAGTTTGAGGCTGCTATGAGCTATGATGATGCCATTGCACTCTAGCCTGGGGCAACAGAATGAAATTCTGTATCCCAAAAGAAAAAGTCAGAATTAGGTTTTGAAAAAAATGTATAATAAAATATACTGATTTAATAAATGTTGCAATAAGTTTCCTAACATTTGTAAGGAAAAACAGAGTACTCCTCCTTACATTGTTCTAGGGGGAAAGTGACAAACAAAATAGAAAATCGATCACATCCAATAAGGGGGAAATGTCTGGTCATGAATTAATTGCTGCTGATCATAGAACATCAGCACCCCTGGTGTTCTGCCTGGCCCAGAGGTGATGTGGGATGAGCCTTTAAGAAGGAGCATGTCAGGTGGGGGTGGGAAGACCACTGCTAGTCATAGGAAACAATTTTGCTAGCCAGTTATGTATTCTAACTTATAAAAGGGGCCATAACCGCAAGTGGCTTTCAAAGAATAATCTTCAACTCATGTCAACAACAACCACAAGATCCGTAAATGAGAAACAGTGGCTGGAAAACCTCAGCAAGACTAACCATCTCAGACAGGAAACATTACATTTCTGGCGGGTAGGTGGAGGGAGGGCGTGGGAAGACAAAGTCAACCTTGCCAAGTAGCCATCAGGTCTCCACGGGTCAGGAAGAACGGGAAAAATCCATCGCAAGCACTGCCTTGGAAAGGAGTGTTTTAGCTATATTTGATTTTTCTTGCAATCAAGAAACTGGTTGGGAGGAATGAGAAATTTAAGGGAAATAGGGTTTTACCTATCTTTGCTTATGGAAAACATGCATTGCTTTGATTTGATTTTCTGTCCAAGTAAGTCAGGAGAGAGCAGTCGAGTTGATTCATCCCTTTATAATCTCGGGCTTAAGCCAAGGCGCCTGGATGTTGGTACCTCCTCCAGGACTGCCCGGAGCTCACTGTTTCCCTGTGGGGTGGGGGTGGGGACACCACGCCAGGGTAGCAGGCCGCAAGTGCCTGTCCCCAAAGCTCCCACAGGCCAGGATACATAGCTTTTATTGCTTCTTCTGCCATCATCTCGACCCTTTCATAAAGAAAAAAAAGCCCCATTTGCATGACAGACACTATTCATTGATCTAAACCAGCAGTTCTCAACCTGTGGGTTGCGACCCACAGGAACTGTATTAAAGGGTCACGGCATTAGGAAGGTTGAGAACCACTGATCTAAATGCAGCCACCATTGAAATGGTGTGCTAGTTAATTCCTTTCCTTTGAAACTCAAACCTATGTCTAGTCATAGATGTCAAGTATCCCAACAGCCAAAACACTCTCATAGTCCCTCCTACCTTCCCTGCCTATTTCCAAAACCTAAGGCTTTTTATTTTTTGCTGTAAGCAAAAGACATAGAAAGTTCCTTTTAAAAGTGCTCTTCTGTGTCATCCCAATGGTTTCCTGATGATGACCTACACTCCTCCAGCTGATAAGTCCTTCAGCACAGGATGGGGTGGGGACCCGTAGGGTTGGGTTTCTCTGTGGAAGGCCTGTCTGAGCCCTGGGCCACCTCAGGGGACCTGAGCGGAGGACCTGCCTTGGGCAGAGGATAGTGAGAGCGGCAGGGGTACCTTGGCTTGCTGGCTGGCTCCTGCAGCCCGGGGGTGCAGAGGAAGGTCATGAATTTCCGTCTGCTGTTTAGCAAAGTTCACAAATACCTGAGGCGAGAGAAGAAGAGTAGGTAGCTGTTTCCAGAAAAATGGCACCTATACCCAGGCTCACACTTTGCTCTCCATTTTCCACCATTGACATACAGTCCTATGATGTGGCTTGTGTCCTTCCCAGAGGCTGGCCCACCCGTGAGAGCCTGGCTGCTAGTGCTCTGGACAGGAATAGCTTTAGACTCCCAAGGTGAGCAAGGGACTTCCTGCTGGGCATTCAGAGGACTTGGGCACCGGTTGTTGGGGTGACCAAGGCAAGGCAGATTCTCAGCAGGCAGTGTCCTTCTAATTCCCCCAAGAATAAACTGAAAATGAAGGTAGTTCATCTCTTTCCAGTTCTTCACTGAGTGTGTGCAGTGTGCCCACGACCCCTGCTCGCACCTTCACCTGTTTACTACAGCTGACAAGAAGGTGTGGGTGAGGCCGCTCCTCAGGGGCAAACTGGAGACTTGGCAGTTTCCACTGCTTTACTGACTGTCTTTAAAAAAAAAAAAAAAATAGAAAAACTAGATGGGGGTTGTGGCAGGCACCTGTAATCCCTGCTACTTGTGAGGCTGACAGAAGAGGACTGCTCTTGAGCCCAAGAGTCTGAGGTTGCTGTGACTATGACACCATGGTAGTCTACCCAGCGCAACAGAGTGAGACTCTGTTTCAAAAAAAAAAAATGCTTATCTGAAAACAGGCTGGACAAAGTGGCTCACATCCATAATCTTAGCACTCTGGGAGGCTAAGGCAGGTGCACTGCCTGACCTCAGGAGTTCAAGTCTAGCCTGAGCAAGAGTGAGACCCTATCTTTAAAAATAGCTGAGTATTATCCTAGCTGCTTGGGAGGCTGAGGCAAGAGGATCACTTGAGCCCAAGAGTTTGTAAGAGTTTGAGGTTGCTGTGAGCTATGACGCCACAACACTCTACCAAGGGAGACAAAGTGAGATTCTATCTCAAAAAAATAGTAATAAAAATAAACAAACAAACAAAAACCTATCAACAACCCAAATGTCCATGCATGAATAAATGGATGAATAAGCAAAATGTGGCACATCCATGCAACAGACTATTATTCAGCCTCAAAAAGGAAGTTCCGGCACTTGTTACATATATCATGGATGGACCCTTGAGGACATTATGCTACATAAAATGAGCCAGTCATAGAAGGATAAACCCTGTATGGCTCCACTCACATGAGGTGCCTAGAGTAGTCAGAGTCATAGAGACAGAAGCAGAACGGTGGTTTCCAGGGGCTGGGGTAGGGGGTAGGGGGAGCTGCTGTTTAATGGGAGGAGAGTCTCAGTGAAGGAAGATGAGGTGAGTTCTGGGGCACATGGTCATGACGATCACACAACAGTGTGAATGTACTTAAATGCCACTGACCTGTACACTTAAAAATGGTTGAAATGGCCAATTTTATGTTATCTGTGTTTTACAATAAAACTATGATTACATTTTTAAAGAATCACAGTGCATATGCTTATCAAAACTCACTGAATGCTTACAATAGGTGTGTGTCTTATTGTGTGTAAATTACACATCAATAAAGTTGGTTTGAAAAGGAAAAGAAGCCACCACCACAAACCAGGGAGAATGAAATGACATGTCACAGCATAATGGATAAGGATCATATAAAAAAAAAAAGCCAGCGAAGTTTGTTGATGAATAAAGCATTGTTAGAAAACAATTTCTTTTTTTTTTTTAAGAGACAGGGTCTCACTCTTGCTCAGGCTGGTCTTGAACTCCTGAGCTCAAGATCTCCACCTGCCTTGGCCTCCCATAGTGCTAGCATTACAGGTGTGAGCCACTGTGCCTGGCTGAAAAACAATTTCTGATGTGTCAGGTTTTACCCTAATGGACAGAGAGCAAGAATGTGATGGAAATCGGGAATTCTGTGCCTCCCTCCTGTGTGGGCGGGAGCCCAGCCTTTGCCCAGCCCTGCTCTGCACCTGCTGCCCCGGGCTGACTTGCCTGGTCCAGCGTGGTCTGAGTGACTGAGTACTCCTCGATGAGCAGGCTGTCCTTGTGGGAGATGAGCAGCTGGAAGATCCTGGCCAGGGAGGAGGAGGAGACCTGGAACTGGAGCATGTTGTAGTGCCGCTCCCTCTGCACGCTGCCCGGGAAGTTGCCCTGGAAGAACTGCTCCACTGGGTTCAGGTCCGGCAGCAAGTCGTCCTTCGGGGATTTGATTTTCATTGTGACAACATAGCCATCTCCAAACCTGGGGAGGCGCACAGAGTGGCGCAGGCCTCTGTTAGTGGTTGGGGTGAAGGCAATCCCCACATAAGGTGGGGACTCATGAGAAATAGTGGCGATTAAAGGCCCTGCCATTGGCCTTGGATGCATATTTAAAACTAAGACGGCAAACAACCTCTAAGGCACATTAGTCCTTAGAGGGATCCTTTGATAGGACCTTTCAGAGGTCAAAATGTCTATGTAGTAAAGTAGGGCAAATGCACTTACTGAAGGCAAAGGTGGTTTTAGCCAGGATGGGGACCCCAGGACTGCCCATAAAGACATGTGGCCCAGGGCATGGCGAATAGTGGTAAAGCTGACAGGCCCTTCCTGAGACTGGCCAGCTGGGAGCAAAGGCTGGGGTAGGCAGCACCTCCCTGAGGGAGCTTCCAGAAGCAAATGGAGCTGCCAGCGCCCTGGGTGCTTCCCTTTTGCCCTCACTGGGTCTTCTGGTCACCCTTCCATGGATGGGGGGTGGTCACCAGAAAGCAGGCATGGCCAGGTTGCATCTGTGCACCGTTACATCAGGATATTCCGTGTCAGATATAACTTATCTCAGCGTTCCCTCCAGGAACTAGGGCTGCTCTCTACAGCAAGATGCTTTCACTGTTCAGTTCCAGAAAATTGATTGTCCCTGCACACTGGGAGCTCCCCCTCTTACCGCTTCTATCACGGAGACATGGAGGAGGTAGAGGGAAGGGAGCAGGGGACATCCATTTCCCCAGACACAGAAAGCTGCTGACATAGTCTCTCCAGGGAGTACTGTGTGTTAAATACATGGGTGATAGCTATAAATCTTCTCTTTCCCAGGTTATGAAGAATATCAGAATCCAGGGGAGCACAGAAATAGTAGGATAAACTGTTTTTAACCAATTATTAGCTTTAGCCCATAAACTGTTGATAACAAGGAATTATTTACAACTGATTATGATTTATGGGTACAGAAGATTCCTAGCACGGTTGGTTTGTCATCTAACACGTGGCCATTTTTCAAACTCAAACACATACAATATTCTAAAAAGAAAAGCTTTTCTGGCTCAGCGCCTGTAGCTCAAGTGGCTAAGGCGCCAGCCACATACACCCAAGGTGGCGGGTTCGAATCTCCAGCCCCGGCCCGCCAAACAAAAATGACGGCTGCAACCAAAAAATAGCCAGGCGTTGTGGCGGGTGCCTGTGGTCCCAGCTACCTGGGAGGCGGAGGCAAGAGACTCGCTTGAGCCCAGGAGTTGGAAGTTGCTGTGAGCTGTGATGTCACGGCACTCTACCCATGGGGACAGCTTGAGGCTCTGTCTCAAAAAAAAAAAAAAAGAAAAGCTTGTTCTGAGCTGGTTTGGTCTCCTAATTATTCCTATATTGGTTATGGACTATTAGTAAATACACTGTTGGTCCTGGACCTGTTGGGATACGAGGTGAGATACGGAGGCAGTGGCAGCGGCCCTCCCTCAGCCCAGCCAGGCTCTCCATCTGTCCCTACCCTCCCTCCAGAGCAGTGATTTTCAACCAGTGTTGGTGTGCAGCAAAAAATTTTAAAGATCATTAATTAAATTATTTTTAAAACAAGTTCAAAGCACAGTAAGTATAATCTTATTTTTACTCCTCTTTTTTAACCAACATAATTTAATTGTGTTGTGGAAGTTTAACTATAGGTTCAAGTGTGCCATGAGATAAAAAAGGTTGAAAAGCCCTGCTCTGGAGCCTTCAGCCACAGGCAGTTGGGCCAACACAGGGAAGCGTCATATCGGCATAAGAACCTTCCCCATCTGCCAGCCACCAGCTGCCCCTACTGGGGCCTGGATGGGGCAACAGGACCCCCAAGTGTTAAGACCTGGTTGACCTCCACAGAAGGTGACAGAGTGCATGACCCCACCGTCTGCTTACTTGTACTTGAGGTGCTGAATGGTGCCCATACACCGAAAGGTGCCCCTCACCATGATGGCCAGCCGGGTGCACAGAGCCTCACATTCTTCCATGCTGCAGGGCAGGAGAGAGGAGGTGAGTGGGGGGGAACGCCCACCCCCCACCGCCCCCAGGCCCTGGGGATCTCCTGCCTGTGGGACGTGAGGACCACAGCTCTCCCTTCTCTGATCATGCTCACGATGATGTTCCAGAGCATGCGGCGTGCCTGGGGGTCCATCCCTGTGGTGGGCTCATCCTGCAGTGGGAGAGAGGGTGGGGAGTGGGCTTGGAGCTGGCCTCTCGTGGTTTCTGCTTCCTCCCTGCGCTGGCTCCTTGAGGCAGCTCTGGTTTCTAAGGAGAACAGGCTGACAGACAAGACACTCAAGTTGTCTAGTCCAGCGAGCCAGGGGGTGCCCTGGTGCCGGGCACGGGGCAGGAGGTGAACCTGAGAGTACAGAAGGGCCCTGGGCACCTCCAGACCTGCTTTAGTTCATGCATGGATTGAGGCAATGGTAGAATTATTCTTAAAAAGAACTGCAAATATATTTGAAAGGAGGCAGGGAGAAGGCTCAGGTAGCTTTTCTGGTTCCCTCCACGTTCTGTGGGCTGTGTGCTTGTAATCCTTAGACTGAGTGGCCATGGGCCTAAGTCTGGATCCAGCTTAGGTAACAGTCATGTGAGTCTTTGATCCAGCTCAGTGCTCTTGTCCCCTTCGGGTCCCACGCAGGCCTCAGACAGCAGTGATTTCAGACCAGACACTGGCATTCCACCCGCAGCCCCACAAGAGATTTCCAGGAAGTCTGGAAATCAGACATCAGTGGGACTACGGTGTGACTTGTTTTCCCAAAGACCTGGGGACCAAACTCTGGGCTGATGTGCTGAAAATCAGCAGTATAAGAAACAGTGCAGACAAAAACAAACTGCTGCATTTTCCAAATCTGCTGGCCCGGAAAATATCCCCCAACCCAAGAGGCACAGCCCCTGGAGGCCTGTGCCTGCAGTTACCAGCAGCACCAGGGGCGGGCAGCCGATGAGCGCCATGGCTGTGGAGAGTTTCCGCTTGGTGCCCCCGCTGTACGTGCCAGCCAGGCGGTCTGCATAGGGAGACAGGCCCAGGCTTTTAATGCTCCAGTCTGCAACCTAGGGAAGAGAAAGAAATCCCATTTGGAGAAGACAGACAAGCGAAGACCTCAAGCCTTCTGCAGTTCTAAGCCTTGGGTTCCCAGATCTTGCACTTCCAGATGGCAGACCCAGCTAGGCTAAATCAGCCACCTGCTGGCTTCCATCCTCTAGCACATGCCTCTGGGGTTAGATGAGTCTCCTCCCACTTGGGGCCTTGGATCCCAGTGTGGCGTGGTTAGCTCAGCACCCAGTGGGTATAGCCCTCTGGAAAATGGCCTTAAGCCTTAAAAATAACAGGACAGCATTGTCTCACTTGTTGTCCTGGACTATGGCTAGGTGTGGAAGAGTCCCAGACCAGTTAATTCTGACCTTTGGCAGGATCACACCTGAAGTCTCAGGCATCTAATACATACTTATGAGCCCCTGCCATGAACCTGGGACTGGAGAACAGTGGTGAACGTGAACATAGCTACTGCTGTGCTTACGGACTGGGGTGAGGCACAATCAAAATTAATGGAATAATGACAGACTGTACCAGCACTTTGGGGAGCTTAGTGGGGAGCTCAGATAGAGAAGAGGGGTGTGTGTGCAGGTGCATATATGGGAGGTCAGGCCCATAGGCCTCTGTGTTCTGTACTGGTTCAACCCTCTGCCTGGAATGTTCTCCCTCTTCATAACCACATGGATCACTCATGTCTACATCTTCAGTCCTCTTCTCTGTGAGGCTTTTCCTGGGCCACCCTACTTAAAAGTGTAAACCCCACCCCAACAAATCCTCCTGCTTTATTGCTCTCCTGAGGATTTTTCACTCTCAAATGTTCTGGATATTTCACTTATTTATCTATAAATTGTCTGTCCCTCCCGCTGGAATGTAAGCTCCATTTAAAGCTTTTTATTGGGAAATAGTTTCAACTTACAAAAACAGGTAAGAGTAAAAACAGCACATAGGACACTCATAAACTCTGTTCCGTTCCTTGTTAAACCTTTAGTATTTTAGAATCAATAAATGGATAACGTGCTTCGATTTTCCATTTCTAAATGAATGTGCTCTCATAAAACAGGCTTATGATTTATCAAACTCCTATGTGGCCATAACAAACCATTTTTTACCCTCTCAATTTCATCTGCTGGTACCCCTCGAAGCCGGGCATAGAGGTAAAGATGTTCGCGCCCTGTGAGTAGGTCATCAATTGCATCAAACTGAGGGCAGTAGCCCATACTTTGGTGGACCTCAGAAATGTTGGTTAAAATACTGCAAGAAGAAAAAGCAATTAATGAGTTTCCTTTGTAGAGGGAGAGACCAGAGTGGGGCTGGAGTAGCTTCTGCCAATGGGATAAGGAACCTGTCTCTTCTATATCTTTTTCTTTCTACTTTTTCTTTGGGGGGACAGAGTCTTTATTATCTGGGCAGAGTGCCGTGGCATCACAGCTCACAGCAACCTCAAACTCTTGCTCAGACTAAGGCCAGGCATGACCCATCTGGGAGGCTGAAATGGATGGATTGCCTGAGCTCACAGCTTGGACCAGCCTGAGCCAGAGTGAGACCCTGTCTCTAAAGATAGGTGGGCGTGTGGCAGGCACCTGTAGTCCCAGTTACTTGGGAAGCTGAGGCAAGAGAATCACTTGAGCTCAAGAGTGTCCCTCCCATTGGAAGGCGGCACTCTACCAAGGTCAACAGAGTGAAACTCTGCCTCAAACAAACAAACAAACAACAATAACAACAACAAAAAACTCTTGCTCAGACTGGTCTTGAACTCTTGAGCTCAAGCAATCTACCTCCCTTGGCCTTCCAGAGTGCTGCATTACAGGCCTGAGCCACCACAGCTATTTTGCTTTTTGCCTACTTTGCTTTAGAAATATGCACAGTTGTGAATCCAAGCAGAGGCCCTTTGGCTAAAAATTGAAGAACTTCAGGAATCTAGTTAGATTTGAATCTAGTTAGATCCTTTTAAGTTTTCATGTCTAGGATTAATTGAATACCTGTTACCCAAAAGCAAGCTTTGGTTTTAGATTAGATTACTTTACATGTGAGTTTAAAATCAAAGGGAAGATCAAATTGAAGAAAATTATTACTTTTTAGTTCCCTTCAAATATTTGGGAAGTAGATTTAAAAAAAAGAGGGATGCATCCCAGTGGCAGTAAACTCTGTATGTACTTATTATTAAAAACATAGTCCCTGAAAGAGGAAACGGGCCAGGTGTTGGGGCTCATGCTTGCCATCCCAGCACTTTGGGAAGCTGACATGAGAGGATCACTTGAGGCCAGGAGTAAAAGAGTGGCTTGGGCAACATAGCCAGACTCTGTCTCTACAAAAAAATAGGAAAAATTAGCTGGGCATGATGATGTACCCTTGTAGTTCCAGCTACACAGGAGGCTTGAGCCCAGGAATATGAGGCTGCAGTGAGCTACGATTGTTCTCCTGCACTCCAGCCTGGGTGACATAATGAGAGCTTGTTGTAAATAAATAAATTAAAGGAAGGAAGGAAGGGGGGGGGGGGAGGGGAACCAGCCACCAATCAGATAACAACCCAAAAGAATATGCAGACATGGAGCAGAGATAAAGTAAATTGGGTTTTATGAACTCTTGTTGACTAATATATTCTCCCCCGCTAGAAAATATATTGCCTTGATGAAGAAACTAAAATGTACATAGACATTTTCTCATCCTCCTCTCCTCTTGTAGTTTAGGGGCTGTGAATAAAGGATGGATGTGAGATAAGTCAAGATGGTGCATTAGAAGCAGCCTGCATATGCCCCTCTCAAGGAGAGGATTCAAAGTGGTGAGTAGATATTCCTTCACCTTCTGACCAGTCATCTAAGAAAGGTCATTGAGAATCAATAGGTAGGTGGTGGGAGTCGCCAAAGTGAGGGAGTGGGCAGTGGAGCAACCTGCTCGCCAGGATCAGAGGTACCCAGGGAAGGCGTCTGCACATGGGGAAGGACAGAGGAGAGAATCCTGGGGCTCTACACTTTCCCTGTGGATTTTGCAACTGGAGCTGTGGGAGGGACCCTCTACACAACAGGCCTCTATACTGATACAGGGGGTTGACTGGAGCCTATGCAGTGGCATTTCTCCAGAGAGAGGGCACCATGGGGTCCTATTGGTTCCTGAACTTTTAGCATTGCAGTTAGTGCCATTCTGAGGTCCCAGGCCAGAGTACTGTCTACTTGTGGGTAAAATTCATTGCTGCCACCTTCCCATTACCCCTGCTGGGGTAGGGAGTAACTGGGGAGGCTGGGTGCTCTTGCATGCCCTATGGGCAAGTGCTTTGTGGTCCTGCTGCCACTGCCTAAGTAACCCCACATAGCCACCACTGCCATGGCTGCTGGAGGACCTGGGCAGAACAAACCTTCATGACCACTTGATTCCTCAGAGAGGGACCTGCTTTAGCAACAGCCTGGGGACCCCACTCCTCCACACAAATATCCCCCAGCACCTGCTTTGACTCTGACAACCACAGGGGAGAGGCAGATGCAGGAGAACAGCAGTGTTACAGGCTCAAAGTGCATCCAACCCTCTCCTGCCTGGTCAGTCTTCTGGAAGAGGTCCCTGGATGGAAGCACGCCATCCAGAGACCTCTCCCTCTCTTCACTGAGCAACAGAGTTCCCAGCAGAGGACAACAGGTGTACTGTAAAATATTTGTTTTTAGCTGAGAGAAGAGGTCCCAGATGAGAGGAAGCCAGGACAAGAGCTCTAGCAACATGAAAAAATAGGCTGTTTCGATACTCCCCCATCACACCAGGTCTCCAGCAATGGACTCCAACCAAAAGGAAATTATTGAAATGTCAGCTATGGAATTCATAGTATGGATCACAGGTAAGAATGAGAGGATTAGGAGAAAGTTGGAAAGCACAACAAGGAAACCAAGAAAATCATTCAAGATATGAATGAAAAATTCACAATAGAGATAATCTAAGAAAAAATATAAGCAAATTTCTGGAAATGAAAGAGTCACTTATGGAATTTAAAAATACAGTGGAAGCTCAGCACCTGTGGCTCAAGTGGCTAAGGCGCCAGCCACATACACCTGAGCTGGTGGGTTCAAATCCAGCCTGGGCCCACCAAACAACAATGATGGATACAACCAAAAAATAGCCAGGTATTGTGGCAGGCGCCTGTAGTCCCAGCTACTTGGGAGGCAGAGGCAGGAGACTTGCTTGAGCCCAGGAGTTGGAGGTTGCTGTAAGCTGTGATGCCATGGCATTCTACCCAGGGGGACAGCTTGAGGCTCTGTCTCAAAAAAAAAAATTAAAAAATAAAAAATAAAAATAAAATACAGTGGAAAGTTTTAACAACAGATTGGACCAAGCAGAAGAAAAAATTTCAGAGTGTTAAGGTAAGGCCTTAACACTCAAAGTGTTAACCCAGTCAACAAAAATCTACAAAAAAGAATCAAGAAGAACGAACAACCTTTCTGAGAAATACGGGATTATGTAAAGCAAACAAAGATAAGTATCATGGATATCCCTGAGGAAGAAGAAAAAGCAGAAAGCACAGAAAACCTATGTGAGGGGAAAATAGAGAAAATGTCCCTGATGTTGCTAGAGATTTAGACATGCAGATACAAGAGGTCATCAAACATCTGAGAGGTTCAAGGCAAATAGGACCTCATCAGGGTACACAGTCATCAGTCTGGCCAAAGTCAAAGAGAAGGAGACAATCCTAGAAGCTGCGAGAGGAAAGCACCAAGCAAGTAACTTACAAGAGACCCTGTTAGACTAGCAGCAGCCTTCTCAGCAGAAACCTTATACACCAGAGGAACTGGGGTCCTGTTTTTAGTCTTCTTAAACAGAATAACTACCAGCCAAGAATAACTAAGTTTCATAAATGAAGCAGAAATAAAGTCTTTTCTAGACAAGCAAACACTAACATAATTTGTCACTACTAGTCTTGTCCTACAAGAAATGCTTCAAAGTACTCTGTATGTGGAACAGAACAATCAATACCGACCTGAAACCTAAAAACACCTCAAAGTTAAAACACAAGCTCTTATGAAACAACACAAGGAAGAAAACAAAGCAACTAGGTAGCAATCAACATGATAACCAAACAGTGTCTCACATGTCAATACTAACATTGAATGCAAATGATCTTAATGTCCCACTTAAAAGATAAAGATTGGCTGAATAAATTAAAAAACACAACTCAACTCTCTCCTGTCTCCAAGAAGCCCACTTGAATTGCAGGGATTCTTATAAATTCAAGCTAAAGGGGAGGAAAAAAATATTCCATGCAAATGAAAACCAAAAGTGAGCAGGAAAAGCTATTCTCATATCAGATAAAATAGACTTTAAATAAACAACGGTTAAAAAAAGACAAAGATAGTCATTATGTCATATAATGATAAAGGGAAAAATTCAACCAGAAGATATACTTCTACTAACTATATATGCACCTAACATAAGAGCTCCCAGACTCATAAAACAAATTTTACTAGATCTAAGGAAAGAAATAAACAGCTACATCATAACGGCCAGGAACTTCAACACACCACTGACAGAACTAGATCCATCATGGAGGCAGAAAATCAACAAAGAAACACTGGACTTAGTGAGACTCTGGAGAAAAATGCATCTAATATACATTTAAGAACATTCTACCCCCAAACTTCAGAATGTACATTCTTCTTATCAGCATATGGTACATTTTCCAAAAAAGATCACATGTAAGGCCACAAAACAAGTCTCAGCAAATTTAGAAAAATCCTAATCCTACCACATATCTTCTCAGAGCACATTGGAATAAAACTAGAAATCAATTTCAAGAGGAGCTCTCAAATCCATACAAATTTATGGAAATTAAACAACCAGCTGCTGAAGATCCTGGGGTCAATGATGAAATCAAGACAAAAATAAAAAATATTTTGCATTAAATGTTGAGGGTGACATAACCTTCTAAAATCTTTGGGATATAGTAAATATAGTGCCAAGTGGGGAGTTCATAGCACTAAATGCCTACGTCAAAAAGGCAGAAAGAGGAGGGAGGGTGATTGGTGGGATCATGCCTATGGTTCATCCCATAAGGGTACATGTGAATCTCTCTAATTGTAGAATATGAATGTCTTAACATAATAACTAAGAAAAAGACATGAAGGCTATGTTAACCAGTTGGATGAAAGTATTTCAAATTGTATACAGAAACAGTACACTGTACCCCATGATACTATTAATGTACACTGCTATGATTTAATTTAATAAAAAGGCAGAAAGACCACTAATTAACAACATAATTCACACCTCAAGGAACTAGAAAAAGAAGAACATAATATACTCCAAGCTAACAGAAGAAAAGAAATAACAAAAATCAGAGCAGAACTAAAGAAAATGAAGGTCAAAAAAATTTACAAAGGATAAACGAAATAAAAAGTTGATTCTTTGAGAAGATAAATAAAATTTATAGACCACTAGCCAGCTTAACCAGAAATAGAAGAGAAAGAATTCAAATAAGTTCAATTGTAAAGGAAAGAGGAGACAGTACAACTGATATCACCAAAATATAACATACCATCTAAAACTACTGTGAAAAGCTCTATGAACACAAACCAGAAAATCTATAGTAAATTAACAAATTTTTGGAAACACACAACTTCCAAGCTTGAATCAGGAAGAAATAGAAATTCTGAACATGTCAATAATGAGTAGTAAGATTGAAACAATAACAAATAAAAAAAAACCAACAGTAAAAAGGCTAGGCTTGGCTAGGATCAGATGAATTCATAGCTGAATTTTGTTAGACCTAAAAAGAAGAACCAGAACCTATTCTATTGAAATTGTTCTATAATATAAAGAAGAAAGGAACCCTCTCTAACTCATTCTATGACACCAGTATCACTCTGATACCTAAGTCAGGAAAGTATACAACAAAGAAAGAAAATCACAAACCAATATCCTTATGAACAGAGATACCAAAATCCTCCACAAAATACCAGAAAATCAAATCTAATAGGATATCAAAAAGAATATTCACCATGATTAAGTGGGTTTAATACCATGGATGCAAGGATGGTTCAATCTATGCCAATTGAAAAATGTGATTCACCACATAAACAAAATTAAAAACGAAAGCCATATGGTGATCTCAACAGTGTGTGAAAAACATTCAATAAAATTTAGCATCCGTCCATGATAAACTCTCAACAAACTGGGCACAGAAGCAATACACCTCAAAATAATAAAAGCCATATAGGGCAACACCATATCTAACATCATACTGAATGGGGAAAAGTTGAAAGCATCCTCCTTAACAACTGGAACGGGACAAGAATGCCCACTTTCATCACTTCTATCCATCACTTCTAGTACTGGAAGTTCTAGTTAGAGCAAACAGGTAAAAGAAACACACACCTGTACCTCCTAAATCTATTGAAATTTTTTTAAAAAAAGAATATGATAATAGGATTGGACAGAGAGAGGACGTTGCAGTCCCTACTGTGGCAAAGGTACCTACAGGCTAAGGTGAGATAAGACTCAGCTATGACTCCCTCCATCTCTTCTAGTCCCTTTGCTATAAACCCAACAGGGATGGCCATGGAAGACTGGAGAAGCAAATTCCTCCTGCCTGAGCTAGTGAAGTGTGTTCAGGACTCCCTCTGTCCACGGGCATCTGGCCTTGTTGAGGATGGTTTCAAGTGAAGGAAGGAACTCCCAGTCAAGCAGATGTGGGCAGATGTCAGCAGCACCTAAGTTCCTCTGGGCATGTTCCACCGCAGCCAGGAAGTCAATCAGGTGAGAGCTTTTCCTCTCTGCCCTGACCACAGAGGACCAGCTGTGTCAACACACTTTGTTATAGAGAACAGCTGTCACCCTCCAGAATCCAAGGGCACCTGCTAGCTTTCTCTTTATGCTCTGTGGTCTGGCAAAGCTACACATCAGCCCCCAAACGGTCAATGTAGATTAAGGCCCTCCAAGTGCCCTTGAATGAGTTCCTATCTAGAAACTCAATCCAGACAAAAGATGCTTCATCACAAGGGATCTTATCTGGGGATCCAGGGGCTCCTGCAGGATCATAAATGTGCTTCATAGCTCAGTAAATTCCCTGGTGGAACTTTTTGCAAAAATGTGTAGAGGGAGGCAATGGTGAAGTTGATGGAGGCAATGGTGAAGTTTTATAGGAAGAGGATCCAAGTGTTTATCAGATGCTCAAAGGACTCCATGACCACCAAGAGATAAAAAAACACTGACTTAGTGATTCCTAGAATTTTCCAAGAATCCATGCTACCCAAGGAATCTTTTGATCACAATTCAATTCCATTTTCTGGCAGGTCTGTATCCGGACATTTTGAGTCATGCTTTCTGGGAGACCCCAGTTGGCCCCTCCTCTGTACCAACTCAGATTTTCCAGGGCCTCAGAGACACCCCAGCATAGGGCCTGATGGTCACCCTCACTGTGCTTGGACAGGGACAAGGTCACACTTGATACATGAAGAGCAGGACACTCACCTTTGGCCTGCTACAGTGGCATCCCCTGAGGTCACTGTGGTGTCCCCGGTGAGCATCTTGAAGGTGGTTGTTTTGCCGGCACCATTCACTCCCAGGAGGCCAAAGCACTAGGAGAAATCACAGAATGGGCCTGGAGCTAGAGACCAAGAAGGTGTGGAACGTCAGGCCTCAGGTCAAGTGCGTGGACTGAGGGAGCCATTTTGGACCCACACTGCCATCCCAAGGCCACTAGTCACATGTGGCTACTGAGCATTTGAAACACATCTAAGGCCTAATTGACATGGGTCCTAAATGTCAAACGCATGCTGGATTTTGAAGACTTACAGCCAAAAAATCAAAATATCTCATTAATATTGTTTCATATTAATTACACGTGAATTTTTACTTTACCTTATATATTTTGATATACTGGGTCTGACAATGAAGTGTGTGAACTCATCCTAGAAAACGTGCTCCATACCTCATTGCTGAATATCACTACGGTCATCTTCAGAGGACTCCCCTTGGCCATCTGGTGACTGCAGTGATACTCAGCAATGAGATATGCAGCCCTCTTTCTAGGAAGAGTTCGTGAACTTCGTTGTTCAACCTCAGAGTAGGTAAAATAAAAATAATATTAAAATTAATTTCACCTGTTTTCTTGTCATTCTTTCCATGGGGTTCCTAAAAAGAATTTAAAATTACAGACATGACTTGCATTATACTCCTATCAGATAGCTCTGCTTAGAGGGGAGAAGAGTTAGAGATAAGAACTGACTTTCACATGGTCTGCAGGGTACCCACCTCTCCAGGGCGGACTCCGACACACAGCCTGTCCACCGCTGGGCTGGAGGTGCCTGGATAAATCTGCAAGATCCAGAGAAACTAGACTGAGAACGAAGACAGGGTTAGGGCAGGCAGGAGAAGAGGGAACAAAAAGCAAATGATGATTTAGGAGAAAACCACCAGCACTAGGAGGTTACATACTGACACAGGTTCTGAGAAATCTCAAAGCCAGCCACACTGTACGTAAACAGAACAGAGAAAGATGTGTGATGCTCGGTTGGTGCGGCTCTTGATGATGCCCTGTGCCAGTACCCAAGGAGAAGAGGAGGGAAAATGCCTTGGATTTAGATGTTCTGAAGACAGGTTATAACACAGACAGACAGCTCTACATAAAATTAGGAAAGGAAACCGCTCTTATAAGCAAATTGCTTGTTTTACAGAAGAAAACGCAACATCGTGCCACCTGCAGGTCTAACCAGCACCTCCAAACTCACATGCCCGCTCCTAGTGCCTTACCTTGGTTAGCTCATTTAGCTTTAAGATATCGGTTTTATTTGCCCCACTAATAATTCTTTGTCTTTCTTCAGCCACATCGTCATCTTCATCCATAATGGGCTCCTTAGAGGGCTCTGCAACCCTATGGGGATGAGAGGGAACAGGATGGGGCTGGCTGCACAGTGGGTCCTGTCCATCTGACCTTTCTTCCCATTCCCTCGCTTCTGCTTCCTTCTGGGCTTCCATCCCTAAGGCTTAAATTCTAAGGAGGGTCCCACCAGCAGAGGCATCAGGCATTAGGTAGAGACGTGCTCAAGTCCAGAGTCAACCCTGGGGTCCAGTCCTGGCCTTCCCATGAGTGACCTTGGGCATGTCATTGGACCTCTC
>CAUYQV010004038.1:0-37144 GCA_963574575.1 Galagoides demidoff
TTTCCTCACACTTTCTCAGTGTCTTCTCCCTTCCCTCTGCCTTCAGACGCTACTCAGGAAACCTGTCTCTCATCCACTCCTCTGGAAGGACCGATCTTGCCAGCATCTACTCAATAGATGAGCCCTTTCTTAAAAGCCCCTTAAGAGAACATCTGTTTTATTCCTTTATATATAGAACAATTATTTTTTCTATGTGATTTTGAGCCCAAGTATAGACTGTAGAATTCTCACCACTCTTCAAATGCTATTTCACTTATAATCAGTTCTGAAGAACTCTGCACTTTTCCTGTACTCTGTGATTACCTTTGAAATATCCCAATAAGTACATTCGTATATTGAGTTTTCTTTTAATTGATGGTATGGTATTTAGTTTTATAAAACTTTCCCACCATTAGCTGAAATTTCATTTACATTACAGGATATGTTAGCGCCCTCTAGTGGAATGTTGTAGTGGTAGGCAGAATAATAATCCTCTCAACTGCTAATCCCTGAAACCTGTAAGTAGTTTAGTTAGAGGGCAAATTGGAATTAAGGTTGGAGTTGCAATTAAGGCTGCTAATCAGCTGACTCTGTTAAAGGAGAGTTGCCAGGATTATCCAGGTGAGCCCTATGTAGTCACATAGGTCCTTAAAAGTGGAGAACCTTTTTCATCTATGTTCCAAGGACAGCGTGACTGTGGAAAAGTAGGTCAGGAGATGAAATGCTGTTGCCTTTGATGGTGAAGGAAGCCACAGTAAGGAAAGTGACTCTCCTGGAGTCTTATGAAGGGATAGAAGCCCTGTCAATCATACAGCCTTGATTCTTAGGTGCATGAGACCTGCATTGGACTTCTGGCCTATAGAGCTGTACGGTAATCAACTCATGTTGTTTTAAGCCCCTGTGTGCTAATTTATATGGTAACAGCAAACTAATACAGCGACCAAGACCAAAACTGCAAGATGTGTAAGAAAGAAGTAGGATGGGAACAGCAAAGGAGCAGGAAAGAGCTGAGGGCAGGGCGGGGCCTCTGGGACATTGTGTGTGTGCGCTGTTTAGATCAAGATATCAACAGTGTTTGTTTCCTCTGAGGCCTCTCTCCTTGGCTTACTGATGTCTGTTTTCTTCTTGTATCCTCACATGGTCTTTCCTCTGTGCATTTCTGTGTCCTTACCTCCTCATCTTAAATTAGGACCTTCTTTTAACTTAATTACCTACTTAAAGATTCCAGTCCCATTCTGAGGTTCTGGAGATTCAAACTTCATCATATGAATTTGGAGAGTCTGGGAAGGGCATAATTCAGCCCCAAATAATAGGAATAATAAAAGTTCTTGCCTTATAGACTTGTTATGGCAATTAAAAGAGTTGCTATGGTTAAAAAGTTGCCTGACATATAAAGGCTATCCAGAAAGTAGCCATGTAATATGAAAAACATTACAGCTATTCAAAATGTTGTCTCTCCTGCTGCCCCCAACACGACACTTTTTTGCATGTCATTTCAGTGTCAATGTCTGTGTTAAAAGACTCACAATTCGAAGCATCACCATACTTCAGAAAGGCATGTGCTATTTATTTCATTTTATAGAGGTGAAAACTGAAGCCCTAATGTGCTTAAGAACTTTCCAAAGCCATTAAGTGGCTCAATTTACCTGAAAATCCTGTGCTCTTGACCAAGACTTGAGAATATTTCGCTTTCTCTGCACGCTTATGTTAGACATTGAGGTGAATCTTCCTTTTCCAGTTTGGTTTTTCAACATCTTCCTTTAGAGATTATTGCACAGTCTACTCCCATTTTCATAGCTGGAACAGACATACTACACCCCCTTGCTGCATTGTTTCCTGCTGTCCTGCATTTCCATGTGCCCCGTGTTGCGTCTCCGTGTTCCCTGTGATCTGTCTTGGGGGTGGAGGATCTGTGAGCAGGATGGGCTCACAGGGTATAGGTGGGATTTCAATATTAACTGCCACAAAACATGTCTGCTATCTTTCAGTGGTCTAGCCTTTCTTTCTGCTTTTACAGCAATTTTTGTCAAACTGAACATATATTCAGGTTGGCATCTTGAATGAAACAAATATCATTATGTTTCATACTAAATGTATACATTTTGTGACCTATTATGTTTTGTTTTTAATGATTTCCTTTCTCTAAATGTTCCCTAGAAAAATAAACATCACAGGATATAATTCTTCTGAGGGCCAGTGCTCTCATTTCTTGCCTTTCATTGCCAAAAGTGTGGGAGGGAAGCTGGAGATTGGACTTCTTGTGACATTCTCAATAACAAGAGCCTTTTCTAAGCCACTTCTGCTCAGAGGGACACTCCTTGTTTCCTTTGTCACAACCTCCTTGCCTTCCCTGGCAGCAACACTTGCCCGGCTCCATGCTGCTTAGCAGGGTTCATGCACGTTCAACTGACCACTGACTGGCAGACAAGGGAGGAATTCTTTCTAACGGAATAGTCCTTCTAGGGGGCTAGAGATCTTTGTGGGGCTCCCTGCTGGGAAATTTTGATCCTAAATCTATGGAGGTATTTGCAGAAATGGAGCATCCCAGGGGCAGAAACTGGTAGTGTCTGCCCTTAAAAGTGGGATTCTCTGATCCATATAATTCACACTCCTGTCCTTGCATTTCTTTCTCTTTTTAGGCTACTTCTCAGGGTGGTTTTCTTATTTTATTTTATTTTTATTGTTTGGGATTCATTGGGGGTACAAAGAATTAGGTTATACTGATTGCATTTGTTAGATAAAGTGCCTCTTGTAATTGTGTCCCTCCCCCAGGAGGTGTGTCATACACTATGACCCCCCCATGTCCCTCCCTTCTCTCTACTTGCTCATTTCCCTACCTATCTCCTGTATTAGCTCATCTACTGTCTTCATGTTGGAATAGCGTACATTGGATTCTTGTTTCTCCATTCTTGTGATGCTTTACTAAGAAGAATGTGTTCTACCTCCATCCAGATTAATACGAAAGATGTAAAGTCTCTTTATTTTTTAGTGGCTGAATAATATTCCATGGTATATATACAACTTGTTAATCCACTCTTGGGTTGATGGGCATTAAGTTGTTTTCACATTTTGTTGATTGTAAATTGAGCTGTGATAAACAATCTAGTGCAAATGTCCTTATAATAAAATAAATTTTTTTCTTCTGGGTAGATACCTAGTAATGGGATTATAGGATCAAATGGGAGGTTTAATTTGAGTTCTTTGAGGATTCTCTATACCTCCTTCCAAAAAGGTTGCATTAGTTTGCTGTCTCACCAGCAGTGTAAAAGTGTTCCCTTTTTCCAACATTCATGACAGCATCTGCAGCTTTGAGACTGTGATATGGGCCATTCTCGCTGGGGTTAGGTGATATCTCAGGGTAGTTTTGATTTGCATTTCTCTGATGATGAGGGACAATGAGCCTTTTTTCATATGTTTGTTAGCCATTCACCTGTCTTCTTTAGTGAAGGTTCTATTCATGTCTATTTCCCAGTGATAATTTGGATTGTTGGCTGGCTTTCTTCATCTGCCACCTTCTTTTAGCTGCTTAGAAATGGAGCCCTTAAACATCCAAAACAAAGGAATTCTATATATGGGGGGAGATGTCTGCATTCCTCATGTTTTTGCAGCACTGGTCATGGCAGCCAAGGCACGGATTTGTCTGGGTTGCTCATCAGTGGATGAATAGATGAAGGGGGTGTGGCATGTGTGTACATACACAATGGAAGGTCATTCAGCCACAGAAGAGCAGGAACATGACATCCTGTCATTTGCAGGGCATGGATGCAACTGGAGGTCATTATGTTAGTGAAATGAACTAGGCACAGAGAGGTGAGTGTCATTTGTCACACCTAAAAGGGTGGATGTCATAGAGATAGAGGGTAATGGGTGGTTTACAGAGGCTGGGAGGCAGAGGGGAACATAGAGAGGTTGATTGATGGGTACAAACACACAATTTGATTGAAAAAAATAAGAACTAGTGTTTCATAGATCAGTGGAGTGGTTATAGTTTACAATGTGTCAGAACAGCTAGAAGAGAATAATTCATATGTTTCTAGCATAAAGAAAATTCCAATATTTGGGTTGATGGAATTGCTTCTCAGACTTTTGGTTAAGATCAAGTGTAAGGTCATTGATATCCCAATTACATTGATATGATCTTTAAAAACTATATGAATATATTAAATAATCAGTGTACCCCCCAAATATGTGCATTGCGCATTAATAAAATAAAATTTTGGAAATATTTTATAAAACAGCAAATCAAGAGCATATGAATACTTCTTGAAGGTATTCATAAAGCCCTTCTTGAAAGGCTAGAGGTTTTATTTTAATGAAGAACTAATTTTTTGCTTTTTCCAGGGCCTAGAAGTCACATACATTCCTTGGCCTCCTTCCTTTGTCTTCAAAGACAGTGACAGGAGGTCAACTTCTTACATTACTCTGACTATAGCCACTTTTAAAGACCCATGTATTTAGACTGGGCCCACCTAGATAATCCAGGGTAATGTCCCTATTAAGGGGAATAGCTGATTAGCACACTTAATTCCATCTACAAAATTAATTCTCTTTTTTTCATGAAAGGTAATACATGCATAGGTGCTAAGAATGAGGATAGGGTTTGGAAGTCATTATTCTACCTGTCAGAAGTTCTTAGAAAAGAAAGTAAGACTGGTTAACTGGTTAACTGCAGGTTGAAGGGTGGGGAGGCAAGCCCAGTGTCAAATCATTGCCAACATTGCTGATTTTTCATTCATTCTTTTAAAGACACAATGAATACCTATCTAGTGTCAGGTGCTGTTTTAGACCCTAAGAATAGAGACATAAACACAAGAGGCAACATCTCTGTCCCAATGTCAATTATATTCAATCATTCATCGAACATGAATACCATGTTCTGGGAAACATCCCTAGAAGATTCTGGAAAAGGAATGGAAAGGCATGTTTTCTTACCTCAAAGATTATGTAGGCCAATGGTAAGATCACTATATCAATAAATGTTATACTGTGGTATTTGCAAAAGGGGAGGATTATGTAAGATATGGAAAAAATACAGAGGAAGAAGCCTACAGCCTTCTTAGGAAACAACACACTTTGTAAAGTGCTATTGTTTTAAGTAGCATCTGAAAGAAGAATGAGTTTGCAGATATGCATGCTAGGGAAATGTTTTGTGCATAGCATGTTTGGAGACAGAGTTCAGTGTTGCTTAGAGAAAAGTGAGGATGTGAGCAAGGGAGAGCATGACTGGATTTTATAAAGGGGGTGTGATCACAGAAATCATACGTGAGAGGTTTTGTTCACCCATCTCCTATCTAGATGGATTCACTCCCTCCCCACAGGCCGCTGAACCCAAAACTCTCCTGGCCCTTGATAAAGAAAGTAGAAAAGATTCAGTCGATTGAAGAAAAAAAAAGAGATCAGCCTACTATACACTGTTGCACTTGAAGATCTGATAATCACATGGAGACAAAGGGGTGGTTGGCTTGTGTGTCTTCCAGGGAGTGGCTCAGTTTGGTTAGGTCTTTGGTTTCCTTTCTTACTGTGGGCATGGGTAAAGATTCTAAAGTGCTGACCCGTTTCTCCTATTCACAGCAAGTGAGTGTTTCAAAATGCAGGTTTTATTATCATTCAGTTATGGTGAGCCTAACAGATCAGTAGAGAGATGCCACTGAAAGTATAGTTGTTACAATTCCTGAGAGGAGAAGGCATCACACCCATGCAGGGCCACACAGGAACACACTAGGGTCAGTATCATCAGTCAGTTCAACACTGTTGCTGCCTTGGCATCAATTCTTAGGCATGACGTGTATGTGAACTCTCCCCCGCCTCCCGTGTAGTTGTGTGCAGTGTGGTTGCCTGTCCCTCATTCCCCTGACCCAAAACTCAACACATCCCACAGCTGCTGACCATAATCAAACTTGAGGGGCAACAAATAAGTTTCCTTTTCAAAATTAGATGATCCACAACCCCTAAGGGCTAATATGAATGAACCTATAAGACCATAGTTCTCCCTTCTTTCTTTTCCTCCTCCACTTCTCTCCCCTCTTCAGTTCCCTTTCCCCCTGGTTCCCCACCCTATGGTTGAACTCTCAGCTTTCTCTGTATTTCACATTTGACTTCTAATGGCTTTGTTACTCGTGAGTAATAAATTTTTCAGAATAAATTTATTCATGCACTTCAATTTCACTTCCTCACCTGACACACACACCTGAAGCTCACACAAACACACACACATGAATCTGACATATACATGAGCCTGACACACATCATCCATGAATCTTACACACATACCCCTATGAATCTAAGACCCCACCCCCAATGAATCTGACACACGCACACCTGAACCTAAAACTTTTCCCCCAAGTTAGGGCTCTTGTAAAGAGTGGCTATCTTAACTTATGGCCACTTTCAAGAGAAAGACCTAAGGCTGAATTAGAAAAACAAACAATAATAGAAATTGAGACCATTTCTCATGAAGTAGAGGGAGCAAGAGGCAACATTGGCAAGGGACTTTATTTTGGTTTTCATTGGAATGAATAGTGGGGAAGGATAAGCAGATTAAGCAGGTTTGGGATTGGTCAGTTTGAATAATTTCAGTGAGCTTCAGGGTTTAGGGGTTGTCTTAAATTGCCTGGTATCTGGCCCAGGGGTACTTAGGGCAAGAGAATAGGGGTCCACAGTATAAAAGCCCTGTGAGAGCCCAATGGAGGAGGTGGTTTGGGATATAGGCTTTGGACTTTTTGGTTTGATATGAAAATCCTGCTCCAAGAACAATTATGTGCTGTTTCTGGGAATTTGCTAGTCTTGGGAGGATCAGTCTGTCCAGGATCAGCAATACACCGGAAGTCACAACATTGATTAATACGTGCACCCAACTCTGATGCTGTCAATATGGAAAGATATCAAAGTTACTTGAGGTAAAAAATATAAAGCACAGGTGACACCATCTTGAACTCTAGTTAGAACTGTTATAATACAAAGACATTTTTGATAAAGAATTATTTTTCGGGGAGAAGGGCGGATGGGTGGTAGGAGGGTGACTGGAAAGATCACCTATATGGTCTATCTAACAAGGGTACAAGTGAAATTTTCTAGAACTAGAGTAAAAATGTTTTAACACAATAACTAAGTAAATGACACAAAGTCTATGTTAACCAGTTTGATGAAAACATTTCAAATTGTATATGAAAACACTACACTGTACCCCATGTTTGCATTAATATATACAGCTATCATTTAATAAAAAAATAAATAAATACATATTTGGGGGTAAAAAAAGAATTATTTTTCTTCCCTTTAAAATATTAAAAGGATAGTTGTAAGTTTATTTTCCATTTGAATAAACTTAGATTTTATGAATCATAGACCATAGAGACCCATTGAAACATTCTGTAGAAAAAAGAGATAGAACAAATTTTTTGATTATACTTGGGTATGATGCTAACAGTGGATTAGGAGGGGTGAAGATTAATAAGGAACCTGAGAGATTGGTAAGACATCTGTTATATTTATCTGGGAAGATGATACAAAGAGCATAAATGTGGCAGTGTTACAATAATACATGCAGAGTGAAGTTATTTAGGACTTAGCAATGAAAGCACTTGTGTATGGATTGAATGTCCAGTGCACAGGAGAAAGAGAAATGGAGTGTAACTCTCAGTGTCAAAATCTTGCACAAATAAATGTGCAAGATCATGAACTCAGAAGTCCAAGTCATGAACTCAGAAGTGCCGCGCCATAGGGAGGGATGATGTGATCCATCCCACCTCTAGATGGAAGTGTGCAGTTGGTGTCCTGAGCGAATTTACTTTCACTTTAGCATGAAGCCAGGTTGGAGGTACTGATCTTGGATTCCTGAAGCCCTGGGCAGTGACTCTTGTGTACCCAGGTCCTGTCTTGGAGTAGTGAACAGCAACCACTTCATGAAAAGAGAAAGAATGACTGTCTCCATCTCAGGGATTCTGCACTCTGAAAGTAACGTTTCCTTCCTCATCTTGTTACCACTCTTGCTCCATCAGTGGGGTTGCAGGGCAATTCATTCCTGTGAAATTCCTTAGTTATTTAAGTTACCCCTGAGTCACTTCTGTTGTCTCACTGTGGAAGACTGGGTTAATTCACAAGAAGAAAAACAACTTGACTTTAATTAATGTACAGATCATCCCCAGTTTCTTCTTCAGGAAGCTTTTGCCAAGTTTCTGATAATAAAACTGAATTCACACTAGATGTTCTAGTCAACTAGATCTGTTGACTGGATCCTGATATTTATTGCTTTCTCACCCTGGAGGAGGTTAGTTTTTCTACTCATTGGAATTTCAAAGGATTGTCCTAAAATAGCTAATCAACTGATAAGAAAATTTGTTTCCATTTTAAGGAACCTCAGAATTCATAAGAATAAGGTTATTTATGTATCTCATTTTTTCTGCCGGCTAAATTCAATTATTGCAAAAAAAAAATGCTCTCCACTATTACTGCATTCTGCCCTTTCATTGATAACTCTTCTGATTTTATCTTTCCTTCTTGTCACTCATAAACTAGATGTAGACTCAGAGACTAAAACAATTCTATTCTTTGTCCTAAGTCTCCTGTGTCCTTCTAGTTAGAGCCAGACCAAACCCCTTGCATCTTCTTCCTAGACCTGCCCTTTGCTCCCTTGTACCAAAGGCCACTCCATCCCACCTTTGGGCTATGTTCCTGACAAAGAAGTAGGAAGAAACTTTGATCCACTGCTTGGCCAGGCTTATGAAATTCACTTGAATAGTCTTGAATTTTACCTTAATGTGTTTAATTATCTGACTTCTGAATTTCTATTCCTGATTTTCCTGGTATTTCATCTCCATTGTTCTGGTAGGCAGAACTACATAATGATCACCAGTGGCCCTTGCCAGTGTCTGATCCCCTAGAACTTAAAAATGTGTCGAGATTTCACTACTGTGATTATGTTACATTATTTGGCAAAGGAATATCCAGGTGGGTCTAACCTAATCTAATCACAAGAGCCCTCTAAAAGCACAGAATTTTCTGTAGCCTATAGCAGAAGGGGAGGTCAAAGAGATTTGGGGCATGAGAAAGATTTGATGAGCATTTCTGGTTTTGATGAAGAGAATCATAAAAGAGCTGAAAGCAAAATCCAAGTAACAGCCAACAAAAAATTGAAGCCCTCAGCCTTGCTGTTATAAGGAATCAAATTGTGTCAATAACAAGAATGAGATGGAAGGAAAAGCTGAGCTCCAGATGAGAACGCAGCCTGCTGATGCCTTGATTTTAGCCTTATGAGGCCCTGAGAAGGACCCAGCCACACCATCCTGGGATTCTGACATACAGAACTGTGAGACAATAAATTGGTCTTGTTTTAACTTGCTAAATTTGCAGTGATTTGTTATGTAGCAGTAGGAAACTAATATGAGTGGTTATCACCTGACATTCCTCTTAAGGGAATTACTCAGAAAACTTCTGCTCTGGTCTATTTATTTGGGGCCACAGGTGTT
Source organism: Galagoides demidoff (assembly GCA_963574575.1). Lineage (NCBI taxonomy): Eukaryota > Metazoa > Chordata > Mammalia > Primates > Galagidae > Galagoides > Galagoides demidoff. The sequence continues at coordinate 9,444 of CAUYQV010004038.1, forward strand.
GGTTTTTAAAATTGCATCTGCATCTCCCTAAGTGAGGTTCTGCTTCTCAGTAAAACCTATAGAAAAACATGTGTTGGGTGGTGCCTGTGGCTCAAGGAGTAGAGCACCAGCCCCATATACCGGAGGTGGTGGGTTCAAACCTGGCCCTGGCCAAAAAAAACTGCAAAAAAACAATAATGATAATAAAATTAAAAAAAAAATTTAAGTGTCATTTCTCTTTAGCACACAGTCATACACACACACATAAAATAGCTCTCCCTCTACATGATCCTGAGCCTACAAATAATCAAAACCATCCAACACCCTCTTCATCTTCTTTTCCTGCTGTTGAGAGTGTTGTGCATCTGAGCACATCTTAATGCCGCCCGTTCTCATTTTCCTGAGCAACATGGTTGGCCAGCGAGAGACTCTTGAAGAATCTTTGAAGCCTCTCTCCAAACCTGAAACTTATTTTTCTTCATTTGATTCAACAGAATTCAATTTCATCAACCTTTCCTTACACGTGGATCTGAAAAGTGAAGTTTGCCTTGGAAAGTTGCTATGGTTTGACTGTATCCCTGCTCAAGTTCATGTTGAAACATAATCCCCACTGTGGTGGTATTAGAAGGTGGGGCCTGTGTGGAAGGGATCGGAGCCTTAACAAAGGGCTGCAGGAAACTAGCTAAGGCCTTTTTACCATGTGAAATAATAATTTCTATTATTTATAAATTACTCAGTCTTGGGTATTTTGTCACAGCATCACCACAGACTAAGAGAAAAGTGTTCACATTGTGTTAATGCCCTCTGGTCTAGTGGGACATTGACAAGGGATGAGAACTGACTGTAGCAGGGAAGGTGTCCTGGAGGGAAAAGAAAAGGAAGAGAGAAACAGGAGGGCAAGGTCAGGCCAGGGCTTTGGTGAAATCTTGGGGAGGAATTCGCTTGCTGGGGGCGATGACTATGGAGGGCAACCCCCCTCACTCCTTGGTTTGCCCCTTTTCTGTGCAGAGAGGATGTGGCTGTGTGGCACTGTGGATTCACTGCTGGCACAGAGATACACAGATGTCTGGTAGGCACTGGCAGACTCCAGGGTCAGGGGAAAATTTCCTATCTTTTTTCGAGACACACGATACCCTTCAGAGACATCACCTCCTTCAATGCTTTCAGTACCGGGTGAGTAATAGAGCAGCCGCAGTCCAAATCCTGGGTCTTGTCGATACCAGTACATGGAAAAGTGATCCAGATTCTGGGAACACTGTAGAGTGAATTCCTTTCCCACCCCAATGATCCTGTGTCTCGGGGACTGTGTGAGTGCAGCATCCTTGAGGCCTGTGCAGTGGAGGGAAGGGTGATCAAACAAAGCCCAGGGGGAGGTAGACCAATGTGACAGTCGTGAAGAAACATTTTGTAGTTAGATCCTGGGAAGCCAACAGTGAGGACTCCTCACCTGTGCCCAAGACTCACCCGCTCTCAGGAGACACAGGACCACACAGCAGAGGAGCCTGTGGCTCATAGCAGCGTCAGATGGAGAATGCTGCCTGAGGAAGGCCCTGATGAATGCTTTCATTCATTTCCTGGCCAGAGAATAGCACTCTCTTCCTGCACTGCCTCAGGAAAAATTAAAACTCTTAAACTCCGCATAATGTCATAGTTTCACTTCTCAAACCACACAGCTGTGGTTGGTCACAGCTCTTGAAGAATCATCTTGGCAATGTTTTGATGCCACAAATTTTCTAATTTTCCTTATGTGATATATACTTTCTCATATAATGGCTTCTTGTCTATTGAATCCCTACTAGACTATTATAGCGATCTGAGGGCCCTGAAGGGTTTTCTTTTGGAATTCCTTTCCACTTCATCTCTATACCTGACTTCAAATTTCTCTCCAAAAGTACTGTAATCTTTTAAATGAGTCTCATGTTATTTATTCCCATGGATGCTGTGCATTCCCTGCATGCTTTCTACAAAGAGCATTTCCCGTTTCTGTGGTGTCTTTTCTCTCTCCCTGGGCTCTCAAGGGAGAGGAGAGGTGGGCTCAAGGGAGGAGAATAACCATAGGAGTGTCAGCTTAGAAAAAACTAAACAGCACCTAAACACATCCAGAGAGAATTCGAACCTAATATAGTAACTCATCTTATGGCAGATGAGATTGGCTATGACAAATGCTGATGTGGGGACTTGCAGCAGCTGTCTCCCTCTCAGTGCCTGTTGTAGTAACTGCTCTGAAACATGCTTGCTTTGGGGAAAAAGCATGTTAGGGAAATTATGGGATGTTAGTCACCACAGATGCACTGAGGACCAACTGTCACTGACGTGGCTTTATGCTGCTTAGCATTATTTCTAGGAAGCTGGTTTCTGAAACCCCAGGTCAACTGAGGACGGGGCTGTGAATTTCCTTAGATAAAGTTGTAGCAGAGAGATACGCAGATGTCTCTGGGGCTGGGAAGAAACCCTCCTTCCCCTTCTTTCTGGAGACGCTGTGCCCCTCAGGCACATCTCCTTTTCGACTGCAACTGTAACCCTTATCTTAGATCTTGGTCAGCCAGAATATTATTTAATCATCAAGGTTTCAGAAAATATTTTATCCCCTCCTCCCCACCTTTCTCTTGATATCTGAGTTCCTGATCCTCTAACATCTAGGTGGCCTGCAGGAGAAGGATATAGAAGTTACTGTGTCCACCAGGACGTCCAATGTGTTGGCCATGAAAAAGAAAAAAAAACAAAAACGAAGCTTGTGGGAGAGCCTAGAAATCTAAGGGCCTAATTTTTCCTTATTCTCCGTGATCTCACTCACTTGAAGACACAGAAAGGCTGTCCCCCAGAGGAGTCTGACACCAAGATACCAGGGGCAGGGGTGGAGAAGGAACAGGCTCCTCTTCTCCAAGCTCCTGCCAGCTCACAGGTTGTTGGCCTGTGATGTCACCATCTCCACCCACCCCCAGGTCCCACAGGCTGGGGTGCAGTGATGGAGTCTTTCCTTCACAGGGCACCCCTAGATGGGCTGCCTTAACAGCCACCACTACTCTAGGTGAATCGTTAATATACACGGCTCTGGAGGGAGATTATCTGGATATGAATATTGATTTGGCTGTTCACACTCATTTTAGGCAAGTAAATTAACCATGCATGCTTCAGTTTCACTATCTGTAATGTGCACTAATAAAAGCATGACTTACAGGGTCGCAGTAAGGACTCAATGAATTAATGTTTAAAGCAGTTACTACTATTGATACCTAATACATAGAAATTACTTACTAAGGCTCAGTTTTCAGAATGGTCAGCTAGTGTTAACAACCTCTCCTACTGCCAGAGCTGCTAGCACCATTGTTATCACTCAGCTTCATCCTTGCACTAGGGATTGTGTCTGGCAATTTGATTTCTCAACTAAGTTAAGCCTCTGAGAGCCACGTACACTGACTCCATTTCATAGACAAGAGACTCCCTCTGGAGAGGTTAAGTAACTTGGCAAAATTAGAAAGTAACCAGATCAGTCTAGTGCTAAAATATGTACCTCCAATTATTAATAATAATTTTTCCAAATAGTCTCTACTTTAAAATGTTTTCCGTTATCTTTTCTTGTTCTTTTGGTGTGTGTTTATTTTTTTGTTTGTTTTGTTTTTAGTGTGGTTGGAGTTTTTTTTCTTTAAGAATAATTCATTTTACTCTAACTTTCAAAAGTAAAACCACACTTAGTATGTTACTCCCAACTGGCTGAAATCCAGCATAGCCCTTTTTATCAGATATCGTGGATCAGTCTTATGTGTTTTGTTTTGTTTTTTTCTGAAAACCTCGACCACTCTTATAACAAATGGCTTACTCAAGCCCAATTCTTTGTCTCTGAATTTCTGCCGAATCTCTTTTCCCGGAGTAGCTCCTGTGGCGTCTGCCTCTGTCCCTCCCTACGTTCTAGCCTTCAGTGGTCCTCCTCGTTTCCAAACTGATTTCCTTCAGCATTTAGCACATCTGGATGGTTCCAGTTCATTACCATGCTGAATCATCCCTGAAGTCACGATTCTCTTGGGAGAACTAGAATTCTGAAGAATTATGTCTTCCTAAACCATTTCTGTTTTAAAATGAATATTTCTCCCCACTGAATGTATTTTAACAATTGCTCTTCCTGTTGATCACTCCTTTGCTTCCAACAAAGGTAATGATCTTAGGAAATGTGATTCTGCGAGTAGGACTTGTGGTTCGGTGTGTTGTACAGTATCCGTCTATGGTTGCAGCTGCCTCGTTGCTGAGATGGTGTCAGTGTATGTTTCTGTGTGTGTGTCTGTGAGTAAGTTCACTTGGGCTTCGAGTCCAAGATGGGACAGATGAATGTGCTACTCTCTATGTTTACAAAGAGAATACATTCCCAATTGATGTTCTCTGAAGAGGTTATTTCTGGTGCTCCTTTGTCCTTCCCTTCCTTGGAGGAGCAGGGTGTAGTGGACTGCTGTCTAGCAGAGGTGAATGCCCACTCTGATGGCCCACTGAGTGGCAGTGAGAAGACTCTCCCCAGAAATTTGCTCCCCTCTGAGCCCAGAGATCTCTGGGAAGCTTCCTGGTTAAGGATTCCGTCCCTGCACCTGTGTTGGTATGAAAGGTATGGAACTGAGCTAATTCTCGAGCTTAGCACAACTGCAACTTCCCTTATAAATGACATCACCAGAGTAAAATCTTCTTTTTTTTTTTCCTTTTTTTGAGACTGAGTCTTACTGAGTTGCCCTGGGTGGATTGCCATGAGAAGATTATAGCTCACAGCAACCTCAAACTCCTGGGTTCAAAGAATCCTCTGGCCTCAGCCTCCTGAGTAGCTGAGACCACAGGCACCTGCCCCAGTGCCCAGCTAGTTTTTCTATTTTTGCTAGATAGAGTCTCAGTCTTGCTCAGGCTGGTCTCAAACTCCTGAGCTCAAACAATCCACCTGCCTCAGCCTCCCAGAATGGTAGGGTTACAGGTGCAAGCCACCACACCTGGCCTAGAATAAAAATATTCTTATTCTTGGTGCCTCGTCAACTCTTCCCTCAGAGAGTTTCATCAGCCTCCTATTTTAAGCTGCTTAGCAACAGGGCCCAACCTTTATGAAGGAAGGGGAATAAGGCCTGAGACATGAGACAGTTAAGAAAATAAATAATTTTTTGGTTAAGTAGAGGATGGTGACACACAAATTCAGGGTCAATTCCATAAGACCTATTTGATTCTTTCCTTTTATCGAACAAATATACATTGAACAACTATGAGCACCAGACAGGCCTAGGCTCTGGGATAGAAGCATAAATAACCTAAGAAAGATCTTTGTTCCCCTGTGGCTTATAATTTTGTATCCAGTACGTATCACCCACAATCCGGCATCCTGGAGTTGCCAAAGTAAAACGTTGTACAGCCCAGTTGCTCAAAGACATGGCAGAAAAACCATAATGCAGTGAAAGAAGTTGAAATTCTTTAAATTGTTGTAAGCACATAAAGGAAGAACCTCAGGAGGTGTGGGTATGAAAAAGATCTGTAGGAGAAGCAATAACTTTCTGGTAGGCTAGGCACAGAAACCAGTCTATGCCAGTCCAAGAGAAGGGGACATTTTTGGTGTTTAGAAAGAGTTCAGCAGAGCTGGACAGCACCACTCAGGGAGAATGTGAATTCGCAGGCAGAATTACCACGTGTTGTCCCTCTCACTGCCTTTCCCAGGCAGCACCTTCCGCCTAGCCTTCCCAGTGCTCAGACCAACACCACTGAATAACACAACAGTTTCGATTAGCAGATTTACTAATACTGAACTACTCTTACATTCCTGGAGCAAACTCCAGTAAGTGAAGTCTTTGGAGTGTAGTTTTATTAATTTTTGTTGTAAATGTTTAAATCATTTCATGAATATAATTTGGAAATTTCCTCTACTTTTTTACATTGGATTGTTCAAGTGTTTTGAGTATTCCTGATCTGGAAGTGGTTTAGCAAAATCCTTTCAAGAAAACAAGTGGGAATGGTGGAGGGTTTTTGTCTTTTTGTTTTTTTCTTGGGTTTTTTTGGTTTTTTGTTTGTTTGTTTGAGGGAATTCTATTACAAATTTCTTTATTTCTTTTGTACCCATTGGTTTGTTTAAGTTTTCTATTGGCCACAGGGTCATTTTTATTAAATTGTATCTTCCTAAATGCCATCCATTTCATTTTAGCATTTAGGTTATTATCTGAGAATTGTATAAAATATTTCTAAAAATATGCGCTATCATGATGGCTATTTCCCTGTCAATATTCTCTCTTTTAGTTGACAATTTTTTTTTTATTTTTCCAATTAGCTTATTTGCTTATTTCTCAGTTCTACAAATTTTCAATTTTTCACCTTATTAACTTCTTGCATCGATCAGGTCCATCCTTCTGCTTTTACGCTTTTATACTGTTCAGGATACAAGTTTGAAATGAGTCTTACAAGGCTAAACTCAAGGTACTTGTAGCGCAGTGGGTTTTTTTCTAATTTTTTATTTTATTTTTTTGAGACTTCAAGGGAGAATCCATTTCTTTGCTTTTTCCAACTTCTGGATGCCACTTCCACTACTGCTCAGGACCCTTCCTCCTTTGTAAAAATGCCACACTCCAGTCTTCTTACATTGTCGCGTATCCTTCTTCTGATCTGAATCCTTTTGTCTCCCTTTTATAAGGACTGCTGTGATGATATTTGACCCACTCAGGTAATCCAGAATAACCTTTCCATTTCAAGATCCTTAATTTAATCACACTTGTAAAGTCCTTTTAAACATGAAAAATAACATTTAATAATTTCCCAGCCATTTAGATTTGAACATTTTGAAGGAGTTATTATTCAATGTACCACAACATGAAAAAGAGAAAGTAGGTAAAACTGAGATGATATCTTAGCTATGGAGGCAAGAGCTGGTAGAAACCTGGTTCACTTATTTCTTCAGTGGATATTTATGGAGCACCTACTTTATTCAGAGCCTACACTAATGTTAGAGATACAAAAATAAAAAACTTGGGCATAGTCCATGGTTTAATAGTAAACCATGCTCAAGTGAGCATATTTTACACCAATATTTTTAATTAAAAAATTATATAACAAGTTAAAGAAGTGTGTGATATTCTATGATTGTAGGGACTCAACCTACAATTGTAGAATTGTAAGGTGCTATGGAGCATTTACCAGGCTTGGTTTCTTAGATCTTATGGCTTAAGAAGGAAGGATTAGCTAATTAGATGCACTGGTGTGGGAGGTAGAAAGGTTGACTTCTTAGCAAGAAGGTGACACCCCCACCTCAATTCTGGAGTATCCAGGGCAGCAGCAGCTGGACAATCTCTGGCAGGCGGAGTTCTTCAAAACTACAGAAGATGAAAAGAACCCAGTGGCACCCAGATAGGCTAGACAAGGCTTATGTGTTGGAGAGTCAACAGACGGAAGGGATTAAACTCTTTGAATGTGTAGTTAGATTAGGAAACCTGGTTACTTCCCCTGAGTGAATAAAATTAGCTTCTCCCTCCCCCTTTATTTAGATACACTATTGGCTGTTTACCAATCCCCTGTCACTCATCCAGAGTCTCTCTCTTTCTCCCCCTCTCCTTGTCCCTCTCCAGTCTTCCTGGGGACTTCAGATTCTTTCAACCCTACCTTTTCCGTAAGCACTTGATGGAAATCAGTAAAAACCTTCTGAAGAGGCCAGGGAGGTGCTGCATTTTCTCGGTCTTCCTCTTCAGCCTGAGTTAATGAAAGCCTTCTCCAGGCTCTTTCAGACTTTGTTTTAAACTCGTGTATCTTCATCATGGTATTCCCAGCCAGCATTCAAAGGATGTCAGAGTTCTCACGAAAATCCGCTGGCACACAGGTAAATAGGGAAAGTTTTTCTAGGGAGTATAAACAGCATGAGGAAAGGCTCAGAGCAAGTGAGAATGAGAAGGTACGTATGGAACTCTGGGAAAACTAAGGTATTTTGAATATGATTAGAGGATAGTGTGCAAGAAGTGGGTAAAGAATAGATGAGTCTCACAAGACTAGACAGGTAGGTAAGGGCCAGATCATGGAGGATTTTAAGAGGCTTGTGTTGGTTAATGAAAAAAGAACTTGTAGTTTAACACTAAGATAGAAAGAAGTTTAGTCAAGAGAAAGCTACTGAAGGGTTTTAAGCTGCAGAGAGTGGGCTGAGTTGGGGCAGAAAGTAAGGCACCAGGTGGCTATCTGGGAGGTGTTAGAGTAATTCAGGTGAGATACCATGGTTGCCTGAGCTCAGGCAGTATAGGCAGAGAAATAGTAGTGGAATTTGAGAGATTTTAATAAGAATGTGGCTGTGAATCAGGTTGGGGAAGAGAGTGTCCAGAGGAGAGGGAGGTATTCTTGGGACTCTGAATATAGCAACAGAGAGATCTGTGCCATTTAGAGATCCAGGTGAGTCAAGAGATGAGTGTTGCAGTATGCCTTAGAGTGGGCTGAAGAGCCAGGATGAGAATTAGAATGAGGAAGGAGATGGGGATGAATGTGACTGGGGTTTGAGAAGGGGATATTCTATCTGAAGAGCAATAAAGCCAAAAGGGCTGATAAAGAACTTAATACATATAGTTTAATGTTAGAAATAGGAAATGATTCACTCTGAACTGGCCTTAGATTTGGGAAATTTGCTTGACCTTTTTACCCACTGGTATGCACAAGGAGGTAAAAGAAATGCCACCTTTTGGAATCTGGTACAAGTGTCCTACTTATGTCAGACTCCATAGAGAGATTCACCCTGGAGCCTCAGGGAAGGGCTGTTCTCTGCTCCTGTAGAACAGATTCCTCTCCTGGATGCGATGGAAGCTCATGAAGAAGGGGACTCCTTCCTCCCGTGAACACCACTTTTGTGCAGTGAGCACTTGCCGGTCAGTGCTGTGGGGTAACTATTCGGCACAGAGGTGCAGAGATCTCTGAAAAAGCTTTGCAGATTTCAAAGCCTAGGAGTGGAGCTTTATACTTTTTATCAAGAAATACTGTTTTTAAAAGAGATATGTCAAAAAAAATCAAAAAAATAAAAGAGATATGTCTCTTGTTAAGAATGTCACAGTTAACTGGACAATAAATCAGCTCAAATTCCAACCATAGTTCTTGTGGATACCAACATAATATTATGGCACATAATAAAACTCCTTTCCTGTTCCTGAAGTCAGGTGTCTTGGAGTCTGTGTAACTTCAGGGTTCATGGGGCCCTATGAGGTGAGGAGAGAGCCTGATGCTGCAATGTCTATAAAAAACAAATGTAGGCTGTGGCTGGCAAGCTCAGAGTAAGAATTTCCCAGATGTTCCTGGGATTCACCTGCTCCCAGGAGACAAAAGAACACATACGGGGGGGATATCCAGATAGGACAGAATGAAGAGGTTAGCAATTCTGCTCCCCCAAACACAGGTATCAAACAAAAAATCTAATCAAAAAGAAATTTCTTTTTTCTTTAAGAGCACAAATCTATTTGTTTCTGTACCCAAAGTAAGCACACATGTTTTCATGGCATTCTGTGGGCTGTGAAGAGTAATTTGAATTTAAATTTTATGCAAACACTTGTTTAATGCATATTTCAGTGTAAGCCAAAATTACTATAATTTGTTAGTAAAAAAAAATTCACAGTACACTGCCATTTAAGCTATCTTAGTTGGAAACTATCTGATTTATTTTCACTTATTTATTTATTTAAAATGACAAATAAAAATCACATATACTTACAGGGCACACTGTGATGTTGTACTATATGCATACATTGTGGAATCATTACTAAATATAGTAACACAGGCATCATTCACCTACTTACAGGTTTTTTTGACAATTGTTTTTAGAACAGTTGAAATCTACATCAGTAGTAATATTCAAGAGTATGACATGTTATTAGTAACTATAGTCACCATGCCTTAGAATAGCTCTCTAGAATTTATTCTTTATACTTAGTCAAAACTTTGTACTCCTTGACCAATATTTCTCTATTTCCCATGAGCCTCTGCATCCTACCCTGGCCCCTGATAATCACTATTCTACTTTCTGCTTCTATGGGTTTGATTTATTTAGGTTTCACATATAAGTGAGAATAATGCAGTATTTTTCTTTTTGTGCCTGGATTTTTCACTTAGCATAATGTCTTCCAGGTCCAAGCATCTTGTGGCAAATGACAAGATTTTCTTCTTTTTTAGAGTTGAGTAGTATTCCACCATGTTTGTATGTATGTGTGTGTGTTTATAAGGGTCTCTATATATTTTGTGTTATTTTCCTATTTATCCATAAATGGAAATGTGTTGATCCCCCATCTTGGCTATTGTACACAGTGCTGCAACAAACATGAGCATGCATATATTTCTTTGACCTGTAGATTTCATATGCTTTGGATATACACCCAGAGGTGGAATTACTAGATCATATTGTAGTTCTATTTTTAATTTTATGAGCAACCTCCATACTGTTCTCCATAATGGCAGTATTAATTTATATTCCACCCAACAGTGTACAAGGGTTCCTTTTTCTTCTTAAAATAGACAATTGTCATTTTAAATGTTGAGAGATTATATCTCATTGTGGTTTTTTTTTTTTTTTTTTTTTTTTTGGAGACAGAGCCTCAAGCTATCCCCCTGGGTAGAGTGCCATGGCATCACAGCTCATAGCAACCTCCAACTCCTGGCTCAAACAAGTCTCCTGTCTCAGCCTCCCAAGTAGCTGGGACTACAGGTGCCCACCACAATGCCCGGCCATTTTTTGGTTGCAGCCATCATTGTTGTTTGGCGGGCCCGGGCTGGGGATTCGAACCCACCACCTTAGGTGTATGTGGCTGGTGCCTTAGCTGCTTGAGCCACAGGCGCTGAGCCTCATTGTGGTTTTAATGTATATTTCCCTGATTGTTAGTAGTGATACATTTCTTTATTCGTATGCCTTCTCTTGAAATATCTATTCAGATCCTTTCCCATATGTTAATTGAGTTGTTTTCTTGCTAATAAGTAGTTTGAGTTCCTAATATATTTTGGTATTAATCCTTTTCCAGATGTATAATTTATAAATATTTTCTTTCATATTTTAGCTTGTCTCTTTATTCTGTTGATTTTGTTCTTTTGCTGTGCAAAAAGAGTTTTAGTTTGATGTAATCCAACTTGTCTGTTTTGATTTTATTGCCTGTATTTTTAAGGTCATATCTAAAAATTCTTTGCCAAGATGAATTCAACAAACTTTTATGTTATGTTTTTTCTGTTATTTTTGAAGTTCAGGTCTTATGTTTAAGTCTTTGTTCCATTTTGAGTTGATTTTATATTAAGAAATAGAATAGGCAAGATCCAACTATTTTTTGACTGTGTGAAAATCACTTTAGATTTAAAGACACAAATACATTCAAAGTAAAGTATGGAAAAAGTTATATCGTGCAAGTAATAGCCATCAGAGCTGCAGTAGTTATACTGTTATCATAGGAAATAAACTTTGAGGCCAAAGTCATTATTAGAGAAAAATTGGGACATTTCATAATGATAAAAATTACAAATTTTATATATAAACAATACATGTATGAAATATATATTCCTTTTGCGTGTGTGTATGTATTCTTTTGTATTTATCTACTCACATATGCATTTGTCCTCTCAGGTGTCTTTTGTTTCTTACTACGGGTTTGAGTTACCACCACTGTTATTTTCTTTTTTTCTTTCCTTCCTTCTTCCTTCCTTCTGTCCTTCCTTCCTTCCTTTCCTTTCCTCCCTCCCTCCCTCCCTCCCTTCCTTCCTTCCTTCCTTTTTTCTGTTTTTGAAATCAAGTCTCACTTTCTTGCCCCCAGTAAAGGGTTGTGGCATCATAGCTCATAGCAACCTCGAACTCTTGGCCTCAAGCAATCCTCTTGCCTCAGCTTCCCAAATAGCTGAGACTATAGGTGCTCACCATAATGCCCAGATGTTTTTTCAGACACAGGGTCTTGCTCTTGCTTACACTGGTCTGGAACTCCTGAGCTCATGCAATCCACCTGCCTTGGCCTCCCAGAATGCTGGGATTATAGGCGTCAGCCACCATGACCAGCCCCACTGTTATTTTCTTTCAGAGTGATGACTTCCTTCAATATTTTTTGCAGAGCAATTCTGTTAACTATGAAATCTTTCAGTCTTTGTTTATCTAGAAAGCCTTTATTTCTATTTTATTTCTGAAGAATACAGCATATAGAATACCTGATGGCCTTTTTTTTTTTTTTCCTCTTTCAGCACCTTGCCACTGTCCTCTGACCTCCATTGTTTCTGGTAAAAAGTCAGGAAAAAATCATATTGCAGATGATGAGTCATTTTTCTCTCATTGAAAAAATATATTGACTTCAATATGTTCTTTGTGTTTTTTGGCTTTCTGGGGTTTGACTGTAATGTGCCTAGGTATAGATATCTTTCAGTTTATTGTACTTGAAAGATGTTAAGTTTCAAGGTTCTTTTGATTTATGTTTTTCATCAAATCTGAGAAGTTTGCAGCCATTATTTTGTCCTCTCTGTATCAGTTCTATCTTTTTAAGACTATTATTTTGCATTTTTGGTATGCTTGGTGACATCCCACAAATCTCTAAGTTTCATTATACTTTGTGTGGAAGTCATCTGCCTGTGTAGCACTGTGGATTAACTCCTGGAACCTAACAAAAGAATTCCAAAATATGTAAAGTAAAAATAATAAATAAAAAAAATAGACATATCTAAATTATAGTTGATTCCTATACTCTAGTCTCAAAAATTGATCATATCCACTAGACAGCCAGCTAAGAAGGGTGGAAAAAGACTTGAAAAATATTACCAACATATTTGACTTAATTGGTGATTTTAGAATTTGCTGCTCAACAACAGAATGTGCATTCTTTTCAAGTGCTCATAGAACATTTTCCCATATAAATTATATGTTGTATCATAAATCAATCTCTCTCTCACATATATATATATATATACACACACATATATATGGGCTGAAATAATTTAAAGTACATTTTATGATCACAGTGGGATTTAATCAGAAATAAACAACACAATGAATCTGGGAAATTTCTAAATATTTGGAAATTAAACATCACACTCTTAAATAACTCATGACTTTAGAAGAAGGAAATTTTTCCCAAGTAAAATTGTATTTTTAAGAGAATTTTATAAAATATAGCATATATAAGCACTTGGAATGCTGTCATGGTTAAAGAGAAATTTATAGCTTCAGATTAAGACATTAGAGGGAAAACAACAAAATATTCCATCATAATCTAAATTTCTACCTTAATAAAGTAAAAAAAGATGAGAGAAAAGTCAACCCAAAGTAAACATAAGGAAGAAATAATAAATATAAAATTGGAAATCAAATAAAGAATAGGAAAAATTAAAAAAAAGAATAGGAAAAATAATGAAGAAAATCAATGGCTATTTAAAAACTATTGATAAACTGTTCATTGGACTGACCAAGATAAAAAGCGAGAAGACAGAACTTACCAAAATCAGGAAGGAAAAAAGAGAATATCAGAATTGACCCTACAGAAATATATCAAATGTTATAAACAACATGTCAATGAATTTGACAACTTAGATGAAATAGATTTATTCTTAGAAAAACACGAATTATTAAGAGTAACTCAAGTGATTGATAAACTGATCCCAAAGGTATATGGGAATACAAAGGATTTGAATAGTCCTTTCTTCTGAAAAAGAAATAAATAATTGAAGAACTTATACTAAATGATTTTAAAACATACTATAAAGCAATCATAATTAAGAGGATGTGGTATTAACATACGATTAATGTATGGATTAAGAGACTAAAAGACAAATTCTGTAATAAAAGCTATCTACTTATGGTTAATTCAGTTTTGAGAAGGTGCAAAAATCAATTCAATGAGGAAATAATATTCTTCACAAAAATGATATAAGCATAATTTTTTGAATATATGTACAAAAATACTAATACTCATAATAAAGACTTTATACCTACCACACAAAAAATTAACTCAAGATGCTCAAGCATTAGAACTAAAATTATAAAACTGATAGAAGAAGACAGAAAAAAAATTATGACCTTGGATTAGACAACTAGTTTTTAGATGTTATATGAAAAATATAATTTACAAAAGAGATATTAAGAAATTGGACTTTATAAAAGTTAAAAATGTTTGCCCCTTAAGGACATCTGTTAGTAAAATGAGAAGACAAATTATAGACCAGGAGAAAATGTTTGAAGGTCATATATCTGATCTTAAAATTTGGCAAATGAAAAAAGAAGCAATTAAAATTAGTAAAGAATTTGAATAGATATTTCATCAAGGGTCATATAGGAATGGTTAATAAGCAACGTAAAAAAGCTTTACATCATTAATTATCAGGTAAATAAAAATTAAAAGCCACAGTGAAAGAACATTATCCATTTTCCAGAATGGTTATAATAAAAAAATACCAAGTGTTGGAGAGGATGTAAAAAAACTGGAACCCTCATACAGTCACTGTTTTTTATGCCTCATTTAGATTTAGCAAAGATTATATTAATTTAGAGTTAGAGAAGTGAAAATAATCAGTTCAGGGCATTTGATTTTTCCAAGTTCACAGTCGTGGCATGAAGTCTTGGGGAGAAAGACAGGGATTCAGACAGGCAACTCTAAGAGAGGCTGTGTATGAAAAATTAATCCAAATCCAGGAAGGAATTATTAACCAGAGACAGAGGTAATCTGTGAGAAAGTCAAAGTATCCTTTTCCTGTTTTTCAGCAGACAAAGACTTGCTGCAGGCAACAATAAGGCAACTGTCAAATGCTATATAGAAAGATAGAAAGATCAAATGTGTGTAAGTATTAATTGAACAGTAGCAATAAGATTCAAGGAAGAAGTCAGCCCTGACTGTGGAGCTGAGCCCTTTTCCAGCATGGAGACAACTGACCCAGAGATAGTCTTTAGTCTATCTAGGCTGTTACTCAGACCACACAGGTCCCTTAAGGCTAAGGAGTCCGAGAAGAGTTGCAGTGACTTCTGTAGTTTAAGATAAATTTCAGAGAGTAGGACTTCCTCATTTTAGTGCCCTTTTTGTGCAGAAGTGCCAGTGTAGCACTGTGTGGTCACTGCTGACACAGAAGTACTGAGAGGTGTATGAGGTACTGGCAGATTCCAGGGTTGGGGGAAAATTCTCCTTCCTTATTCTGGAGACTGTTGACTCAGAGGAAAGCTGTCCTGTCTCTGTGCTATTAACAGCATATGAGTAATGAATCAGCTGTAGTTTTGTTCCTGTATCTTGTTGATATCAGTACATTTTGTCATGGCCCATGGTTTGGGAATATTCTAGTGTAATCGTCTTTCCTGTCCCTGTAACACAATGTATTGGGGTCTGGGCAATATCAGCATCCATGAGGCCTATGACAGGAGACAAAAATTGGCAGCAGAGTTCAGGGTGTTCTTTGATGCTGAGCCAGGACAAAACCCAACAGAGAGGAAATGTTCCCTCCTGATTTGACAAAGAACAGCCTTTGTCTATGACTTACCTGCCCTGAGAAGGTAAAAGCCCATGTAGCACCTGAGCCAGATAGTCACGACACCGTCAGGACTGGAGAAGGTGTGTCCCAGGTCTGAGGACACTGGATGGGCTCTTGATGAAGGCAGCGTGTGATGACACAGTCCCTGTAACCTCTCTGCATCCCACAGCAATCCTATTTAAGTACAGATTTATCCATATCCCTTTACTCATCATCCAAAGTGGGCTTGACCGCTTTATTTATCTGAACTCAAGTCTTTACTATTCTTACAAAACATGTGATTGCAACTGTTGTACAAACTCTGAACATAAGAACTATGAGCATTGAATGCCTATAATACCATGATTTGATTGAATGAGACAGGTTGCAAAAGGAAGTGAAGTTTGAGTTGAGCTCTGAAAGATGGACAGGGATAAACTCTGCAAAGCCAAGAGGGAAGAACATTCAAAAGTAGGACCCCCTAACCGGAGTGGCCAGTCCAGACAGGAGCAGGAGAACTTGCTGTGAGCATTAACCACATGTAGACAACACATGTAAAGGGCTTAGTGCAGTAACTGGAATTCATTGACTTCTCAGAAAATATAATGTTATTATTATAAAAAATAAAAAAACTTTCTCATTCCCATTTTTCACCAGCTTGGTGCTTGGACATCATCAACTATGTCAATGTAGGCTCCAACTAGGATGATTTAGATTCATCTTCCTTTTAACACCATCACCAATCATGGAAGAGGAGAGAATACAAGTCAATCCATGCTTTGGTAATATTCACTAAAAATTTTTGCAAGCTGGTGCCATAAACAATAATCTAAACCAAATGCTAGTCTCTTTTCTCCCCTTTCTCATCCAGAAAAAAACTTTGGCTTTGATTATGAGTCACAAAGTTTAATCCGCCAACTTCCTCTACCTTTGTTTACTTCCTTTGCCTCAGTTCATTAAGATCCACAAGTGTCATTAAATAAATTTTGTTCACATCATGTCTACATAAGATTTGAACTTTTACCACTATACCTCCACTCATACAATGTCAGATCTTCAGTCTTTGTGTATTTTATATGTGATGTAGACTCTTGCTTATTCCTGCTTTTTCATTATCACCCAAAGGGATATAACAACTATGACTCAGCAAACCCTAAAATACTCTGGTCTCTTTATGGGCTTCTTTAAGACAAAAGTAATGAGTAAAATAATTAATGAAATTTTGCCTCATCCCTTATACAATCTGGTCCTTTTTAAAATTTCAGATGAATATGAGGGTACAAATGATTAGGTAACATTGTTTGACTTTGTTAGGTAAGGTCCAAATTACAGCTAAGCCCTTTGCCCGGGAGGTGTGCCATATACCCTTACACAGTACCTGTTAGTGAGAGCACACCAATCCCCAACTCCCCTCTCTATAAGAAGTGTTGAGAAAAAAAAAAAAAATGAAATTTTACTGCCCCCTGCTGAAAAAGAGGAGAAAGAGGTAATAGAAAGATTTGGGAAGATTCTGATAAGTTTTAAAGAAACAGGAAAAAGAGAGGCTTCCACTTGTTCAAAGTGTGAGCAGATTTAAAGATGAGTGATGACCCAATGACAGACTTCAGCAGTGAGTGGATGTAAATGTATACCACAGTTTTTGTAGAAGTGACTAAAGAAAAGGAAGTAGGAAAGAAGTGGTTCCTGGATTGGGAGTGATGTGAGAAGGGTTGGGGTCCTCCTCAGATGGAGGGATACTTGAACACAGAGGTAAACTATCAAACCCATGTTACATGGCTGGTCTTCTATCAATGAAACACTTTGCTAGTTTTCTGAAATGCTCATTGAAGTCTTTGGAGTAGCTGCTGAGAATGTCTAGAAGTTGACGGTTAAGGACACAAGATTATCACATGTTGACTTTATGTTTAAGTCTCTATACATTTTTGGTCCAGTTAAACACCCTCTCTCATTGGAGCCTCTTTGATTTACAGAAACTTACAGTCCTTATAGTGTTAATGAAGTTTATAGAAGGCAGAGATACCAATAAAGACAAAAAGTAAAATGAAGTCTTAATATTCAGCCAGATGGAAAGATCTGAAACCAGAATATGGCATTGCTAGGTTAAGACTTCTTATCATGGCAAAGGACACTCCATCTTCAAAAGAGGCAGAAAAAATAAGGAAAAGGGTCCTGGTCTCCAAAAAAGAGATAAATAGCTTCTAGGTCAGGTCTCTGGCCCCACGTGGAAGTAGCATTATCACTGAGGTTTAATCAACTATTCCAAGGGTAGTTTGTGACTTCATAGTTCCTATTTTTAAAAAATAGAGTTTTATTCCAGAGAATCATGGACACTGACCACAGAGGATGGGTGTGGAGCTTTTATGAAATTACTCACATGTCTCAATACCACACCAAATGCCTGTCATGAGCTTCGATAGCATGTTTTCAACACAACATCGTCATCCATGGGGGACTGGTTTTAGGACACCCCTCATGGATAACAAAATCTGCAGATGCTCAAGTTCTTTATAAAACAGGTAACATTGTGGTGTGGAACAGGTGTGGAATTTGCGTATAACTACATACATCCTCCCCATCTACTTTAACTCATCCTTAAATTATTTATAATGCCTAATACAATGCAAATATTTGTAGTGGCACTGTTTTTATTTGTATTTTTTATTGTTGCATTGCCTGTGTATTTTTAATATTTTAGATCTGCATTTTGTTCAATCTGAGAATAGTGATGGATGCAGAGGGCTGACTGCATCTTATACCCGCATTTGGAAGTGCTGAAGGCCCTCAAATTCAGCATATCATTCTTGGTCCAAACTCTGCTTCTTTGCCTGTAATAACAAAACTAGAACTCTGGGCATGAACTTAAATTATTATATATCCCAAATAAAACTTATTTTTTAAACCCACCCTAAAACATACATATGTAAATTTATGTTAATTAAAATAATTATGCCACACACATGCCTATATACATTCTCCTTTACATGTCCTCAGTCTCAAAACTCACACTCCATTAAAGAGAACAGCTTTGATTTCCCCGCCCATTCTTCCACATGCGTTTGGGATTTTGTTCCCAGTCAATCATATATTATCACCTGATAGTAACACTGGATAATCATTGTTACACGTGTCTCTATATAATTTTGTTCCAGTAAAACTCCTTTGTTTTTTCATTTTCAAATCTTCTCTTAAACTTATTTTCTTTGTTTTAAAGAGATTTGTAGGTGGGAGGTGTGGGAGACTTAAATACACAGGCACCAGAAGCCAGAAAATGTGTTACTTGGAAGAAAATCTTGCAAAACAACTTGAAGACATATTTGACTCTACTTTCCTGTCTTCCTCCTTTCCTTTCTCCCTTCTTCCCTTCTATTGTTACTTCATAGCTGGACATTTACTCAATGCTTGGAATACATGCATAAAATTAGAGAGACTTAAACTAAAAGATACATAGTTTTTATGTGAAGAGTCAGTATAAAAAGAAATGCAAAAGAGCGTACTACTAAGATAGTTTTGGGCTGCATAAACTATCGCAGAGAAGACACAAGGAGCTGCATCTTTTGCTATTCTAAGAGTCAGAAAAGCCTTTCCAGAGAAGCTCATCTCTAATCTGAGAACTCAAGGATGTGTGAGAGTTAGCCCAGCAGTCAAGAAGTAAGTAGCCCATTTCAGATGGAGGAAAGAGCTTTGCAAAAGTGTGGCTGTGTGATTTAGCTTCGCCTAACTAGGAAATAGAAATAAACTCCTGGAGTTTGAATTGTCTAGTTCAGTTGAGCTAGAGGCTAAAATACTAGATGAATTTGGAAGATGTGGCCAGATTGTAAAGCAGAGAAACATTTGTGGAGGGCTTTGTGTGCTGCGTGAGGAATGTTGGACACAACCACGCTGGTGGCAAGGTAGAGACTGAGTAAGGCAGAGGTGGAAAGAGGCTGCTAGACCAAGAGAGGGTACTGCATTTCCTTCTAGGTGATGGATGACAAGGGTCTAGAAGCAGTGGGGGAGGAGAGGAGAGGAGAGGCTAAATCAGGTGAACATTGTGTATTAGAAAATCTGACACTGATAGCTTTCTTGCCTTTGCCTAAATAGATGCCTTTTCCCTCTCAAGTTCATGATTGCTTCCCAGAGTGACCCATATACAATGATGTGGTTGCAAGGAGAGTAGTTATAAGATGTAGCCCATGGCCTTGAGATGTTGTTAAGGAGACTCCAGCTTCCAAGCTCTCCACGGGGTCACCTAAGGCCATTGCTGAGGCTGCAGCACAGCCCAAGCATCCCTCTTCCTTCCAGTAACTTTCCCGCACACTAATCTCCCTCTCAAAGTCTGTTTCCTGAGGATCCAAACTATGACAATGTGGGATACAAAAGTGAAAGCTGGTTTAATGTGAGAGTTAACATAAAAGAGAAACCTAGAATGGGTCTTCTGATCACAGAGATAGAAATACATGTGTGGCCAGAATGCATGCAGGTGGTTGAGAAGACAAAAATCCAAGAATAAATTCCTGGAGTTTGAATTGTCTGGGGAGGCCCTGGCTACAGTGTCCAGTGACCGGTGGGTTTTCATAAGTCAGGGACTATGAAAGTTGTCATGACTGTGGGTGGAAAGGTTGAGGGAAAATATATACATTGAGAAAAAGAGAAGACAGAAGAAAATCCTAAGGAAATTTACTGGAAATGTTCAGGAGACAACTAAATGGAATAGCTAATAAATTCATAGCTGATGAGAGAATTGTTACAAATTAGACTCCTGATGGAGTGTGCATGGAAAACAGGGAATAAAACTCCGGGGAAAGTTGTTTTAAAAGGGAAAGTAGATGTGATAGGACCCATACAGGAGACTGGTGAGGGGGGATGAGATTTTTCTCAGATGAGAACAGGTAAAAATGGGACGTGTTGGATTATTAATTTGCAATAGTCACCACATTTTATAGATTCTTTTGCTGACATCACTGAGGCCTGGGGGACAAGAAGACAAAGCATTTTTGCTCAAGTCTCAGGAAAACTTTCACCACATACTCTGGCAGTCTTTGATCCAGTATTTCTTGTGTCTGGGACTTACTGGCTCCTAGGAGGGTCCCCACTGCAGGAGAACCCAGGGATTATTCCAGGGTCTGGAGAAAAGGGAGCATCTCCAAGCTCCTAAGTTTAGCCTGACATTGGGGAGAGGGAATTATTTTTTTTGGGGGGGGGGTGAATTTGTATAGTCAGAAAATAATATAAGGCTACCTACATGTAGGTTAAAATTAATCTCCCAGAGATCAAAGTAAGAGGATGTAGATGAAAGATTATTTTTATAGATCATAGACTGTGGGACTAAAACTTCACCTATAGGTCAGATTTAGTAATTAAATAAGTTTGAGAAGAAAATCTACCCAGTTTGTTCTTAGCATAAAGGCAACCAAGTGCAGTGGTAAGTGGCAGAGTTGAGCTGGGAAGAGGTGGGGCAGAGAAGGGATAGACAGATAAGGGGCTGTGAGTGGGAACAGAACAAAGTGGGCATGTAGCGAAGTGGGTGGAGAGAACAGCAAATGAACTTAAAAAAATCACATTGTGCTGGAGCTCCTAGAAATGCTCTTGCTAAAAATCGTGAGCTGTAGTCAGAGGCTCAGGTTCGTTGCTCTGAAAAGTGGCTACTGAGCTAGCCTGCTAGAATAAAGAGGGTAGGAAGGGAGAGAGATTCCCTGTGGCCTGTGATTTCAGGGTCATCACAGGCCTGGTGGGGCAGCTGTCCCAAAGTGGCCCTTAGTTCAGACTGAGGCTCACACTCATGGGCCCACTCAAAGCTACATATTCTATATCCCACACCCAGGAAGGCTGCTGTGCTCTTCTGAGCAAGTAACTTGCTCATATGCCTGCTTTTCTGTGTAGAGAGCAGGTGGCCAAGAGGCACTGTGTGAAGCACTGCTGGCACAGAGGTAAACAGCTGTCTGGTTGGGGACAGCAGTCACTAGCAACAGGGAGAATTTAGGCTGCTTCTCTCGAGAGACACGGTAGCCATTGGAGACCTCTCCTTTTTGAGTGTCGTTGATACCAAGGGAATAGTAGATCAACTGTAGCCCCAGTTCTGGGTCTTGCCGGTACCAGTACATTACATTATGACCCTTAGTCTGAGAACATTCCAGAGAAATGCTTTGCCCTGTCTTTGTAATTCTATTCCTTGGAGTCTGGGTAACACCAGTGTCCATGGCCCCTGTGGAAAAATAAAAGGGAAATCGGAGACAGAGCCTAGGCAAGGTCTTCTTGCTGCAGTCTCTAGGGAGAGGCTTAATCCAGAACCTGTAAAATTTGAGGCAGGGAGTCCACATCAGTTTCCCAAGCTCACCTGTTCCCAGGAGACAAAGAACCACACAGCAGAAGAACATGCAGCTCATGGCAGGGAGAGACAGGGTGGGCAAGTTATGGTTCTGTGTGTCAGGAGGGAAGCAGGGCGTGGAAATAGAAAATTGGAAGGATTCAGGTGGTGACATCATTTCCTTCCTAATTTACTGGGCCTTAGAGAATGATGAGGCTTTGCTGACATATCATAAACCTTCTAATAAGATGTTCAAACTCTTCTTGCTTCTTTTCCCTTCCTTGTTGTACTTTGAGAACCACCAGAGACCTCTCTCCTCTTCTCAGGGTGTATCTATTATAGCTGTTCATCCTCCCAGTGAAACAGGCTATGGAGAAAATCCAGAACCCTTTCAAACAAAGGGAATCAAGTCTCATTGGAATTTCACAATGCTATAACTTCTTTTTCCCTACATTTAATGATTTATTCTAATTCAATTCTTGATAAATGATACAAGTTGAATGATGTGTTCTCTGTAAAGTTTGGGACTTTGTTTTCAGAAAGGCAGAATTACCAGCTTTGTTCCAAATTCTCCCTGTTCTTTAATGGCTCAAGCTTTTCTTGTCCGTGTTCTGGGCACGGGTATTTACTGAAGATGTGGGCCTGTTGTAGGAAGGCATTCATTTAATGTGAGTTTGTATTTCAAAGAAATGCTTAATGCCTTCACTCTTATTTCAAATTAACTAAAAGTAGAGTAGCTCATAAAAGAGGTAATTTTATTGTAAGGAAAATCGTTCCTGATTTTAGGAGGAAAGTAGGAAAGTGTTCAATGTTTTTTTTTAAATTACTACTATTTATTATTTTTGAGACAGCGTCTTACCATGTTGCCCTCGATAGAATGCTGTGGCATTACAGCTCACAACAACCTCAAACTCATAGGCTCAAGTGATCCTCTTGTCTCAGCCTCCCAAGTATCTGGGACTACCGGTGCCCGCAACAACACTTGACTAGTTTTCAGAGATGGGGTCTTGCTCTTGATCAGGGTTGGTCTCTAACTCCAGAAATCCACCTGTCTCGGCCTCCTATAGTGTTGGGATTACAGGCGTGACCCACCACACCCACCTCGTGTGCAATATTTCAATGCAATAAATTACAAGCCCAGCACAGCCACAGCAGTTGTGTGACACCTTGTCCAACTTGAGGAGTGATTGGCTCTTTGCTGCTTCAGGTCTATGCAGTCCTGCCACATCCAGGGGTACACCATGGCATCCTGCACCCATCCATCCTACTGCCTGTGAAATTGGTAATGTCGTCTTTTATAATATTCTTACTTTTTGTTTGAAAAATTTCAAACATATGTGAAGTCGGTGAAATAATGGTCTCTATATCCTCATACTAGGCAGCCTCAATAATTACCAGCTCACAGCTTCCCTTCATCATCTACGTTCACTACCTCCTCCCTTTCCTATGTTACACTGAATGGTGGCTGCTTTAATTAGGAGTCTCCAAGCATGTTCCCCAGCCACTACATAGATTCCAGGTGGTGCATTCCAGAGCACTCCCCCACCTTCTCTTTCAGGTTAGAGATTTCTGTTAGAAATACCAATAGAAACATGGCTTCATTCAGTAAGCTGTTTATCTGGGGGCTTGATTAATATAGACATCATAGTAAGGGCTATTATTTTGTGTTTGTTCTTAATATAAAAGACATCATTTCCCTTTTCTGTGATTTTTTAGAACAAACATGCTCCTTTTCTGCCCCCTGCTATGAGCAGTGATTTGAATAAAATTAACATTTGGGAGCTGATTAAAAACTATTCTTGGGACAAGGTCTTGGGCAAGATGGCAGACTTCAGCCAGCTTTCTATAGAGGCTCCTGTCCAGAAGGAGACTCAAAGGACAGAAATTTAGCAAGGGAGCTGATGGTATGGAACTGAGCCAAGAGAGAAGATTGAAGAATGCACTTCAACCTTGCTGAGGTAAGCTATGACCCCAAAAATACCATCAAAAGGTATAAAATCCACCACCAAGCAGAGGGGAGTCCCCTCCCCCATAAGAAGGGTTCGCAGTTTACTCCATACAAACAAGCAAGCAGAGTTCAAACATCCTCCCACTCTATCCCACAGGACAGACCTCCTAGAAACTGGACCTCTTGCCCCTACTGGTGTGCCATGGCACCCTCCTGCCAGGCATAAAACTGTAAAACTGTATAAAACTGTATATATTCCCTACCTGCAAATCTGAATGCCCAGGATTCCCCCTACTCTCACCCCGAGGTCTGGAGGTTTGTCACCCATGGAGTCCAGATTCTTGGGCATTTCCTTGAAAGGAGTGGAGGGGGAAAGGACTCCTGCTGGTCTGTGCTGACTCTGTGGCTTAAGAGCAAGGAGAGGACAGTTAGCTCAGAGGAAGCCTTACAGGAGCTGTGGTATTCTGAGCTGTGGGAAATGCTCATGTCCCTTAGACCATTACAGATAGGCACACCCTATCTCTCTGGGCAACCAGAGGTTCTGGATAGCAGCCACTGGTGGAATGGACTTGGGAAGTTCTGTGAGTAAAGAGACCAAAATAGCACCTAGCCCTCAGGGGAATATAACTGAAACAAAGGCAGTGGGTGGGCAGAGGCTGGAATTGACACCTGAGTATAAACTCTAATTGCTTGCTGCCCAGGGCTGAGTTTCTGATCAACTCTAGCAGCCTCTGACCTGCTGAAGAATTTAGCCAGGACAGAAACAAATTATGTAGTGGCTATGTCCTGTTCTGCAGCAATATCAAACAGGTGCAGGGCTGGAACTGAGTGAACTTCCCCAGCCTATATTAAAAATACTCAAGGTCCCCCTACCAGACTCAGATCTCCTGGTGACTTAGGCAGTCATAAACCCCAGCAGCAGTTGCTCACTGGAATGAACTGGGTCACAGCCCTGTGGGATTACCAGTGACTTGGTGTAAGGTAGGGAAGGAGGCATCAACCTTCCCAGACTAATTCATTTGCTGAGTGGGTCCTTTTGCCCTCACAGAGCACTGAAGCAAGTTATATCTGAGCTGACAGCAAACCCCTCTTATCTAGCTGCCGGAGACATTTGAACTCTCCCACCTGAGACTGGTGCTGACTGGGACAACCGATGTGGACCCCTTGAACCGGGCAAATCACCCAAGGACAAGTCAAAGTGGCACCCTGGGTGTATGGTTGAGGGAAGGTTTGATTTCCCTTGCCCAATTGTTGTTTGTAGGGGGCGGGGTGATTTAATTGCTGATATTTCTCCACAACTGAGACTTCAACCAAGAGTAACTGATTCACTAGGGAAGGACAGAGACCAGCTGAAAATAAGGCAGAGCCACTTAGCCCCATCATACCAAGTAGCTCCCCAGTCTCTCAGGCTGTAACACTGTACGAGTCCTTGACAAAGCCAAACAGGGTAAAATAATCATGGAGCAGAATCAGCAGAAAAGCTCTGATAATATGAATAACCAGAGTAGATCCAAGAAAGGATGTGGCTGGTAATATGAATAAACAGAGTAGATCAACCCCACCAAGAAAGGATGTGGCAGATGAAACTGAAGATCCCCCGTATAAACAGATGGCTAAGATGTCAGAAATCAAGTTCAGAATTTGGATTGCAAATAAGATTAATAGAATAGAGGCAAAGATAGAATTAGAAATTCAAGGAGCATTCCAAAAGTTCACCCAAGAATTCAATGAATTCAAAGACATCAAAGATTTTGAAACATTGAGGCAAGAGATTGCAACCCTTAAACGTCTGAAAAATACAGTAGAATCCCTTGGTAACAGAATGCATCAGGGAGAAGAAAGGATCTCAGATGTAGAAGACAAAGCTTCTGAACATGCCCAAACATCCAAAGAGGAACAGAAATGGAAAGCAAAAATGGGTCATTCTCTCAGAGAGCTCTGGAATAATTCAAAAAAAACTAATATTCACCTTATAGGAATCCCTGAAGATGACGAACTTGCTTCACAAAACACAGAGGCTCTTCATTATGAAATTATGAAAGAGAACTTTCCAGATATGCCAAGAGATCCTGAAATTAAGATAGCAAACAGCTTCAGAACTCCAGCACAACTCAACCCAAATAAGACATCCCCCAGACATATCATAATGAACTTCTCTGAAGTTAATATGAAAGAGAAAATCCTGAAAGTATTTAATGTAAGAAAACCATAACCTACAAGGGGAAGAATATTAGAATGACTGCAGATCTCTCTGCCAAAACCTTTCAGGCCAGAAGAGGGTGGTCATCGACATTTAATCTTTCAACCCAGGATCCTGTATCCAGCTAAACTGAGTTTCATTTATGATGGATAAATTAAATACTTTAATGACATTCATATGTTGAAGAAATTTTCCATAACTAAACCAGCTTTCCAGGGTATTCTCAGATCTATCCTCCATAATGACAGTGCAATCCTCCACCACAAAAGTAAATTAACTCAGAAACTATTGATCAAATTCCAACTTCCACAGTGGCAAAAGGATTAAAAACATCCAATGGACTTTCAAACAATTCAATACATAACATTTTATCAGGCTTATCAATAATCTCAATGTGAATGGTTTAAATTCTCCTCTAAAGAGGTACAGATTGCCTGATTGGATACAGAAATTCAGACCAGACATCTGTTGTATACAAGAATGTCAACTTACCTTAAAAGATAAATAGAGACTCAGGGTGAAGAGATAGTCATCTATATTCCAGGCAAATGGAAAGCAGAAAAAAGCAGGTGTTGCAATTTTATTCACAGATACAATAGGTTTTAAACCAACAAAAGTAACCAAAGATAAAGATGGCCACTTTATATTTGTTAAGGGTAATACTCAATACAATGAGATCTCAATTATCAATATCTATGCACCCAACCAGAATGCACTTCAATTTATAAAAGATACTCTACTTGGCATGAGCAACTTGATCTCTCCCAGCTCCATCATAGTTGAAGATTTTAACACTCCTTTGGCAGTGTTGGATAGATCCTCCAATAAGAAGCTTAGCAAAGAAATCTTAGATTTAAATTTAACTATTCAACTTTTGGATTTAACAGACATCTACAAATCATTTCATCCTAACAAAACTGAATAATATACATTTTTCTCATCAGTACATGGCACATACTTCAAAATTGACCATATCTTAGATCATAAGTCTAACCTCAGCAAAATTAAAAGAATAGAAATTATTCCATGCATCTTCTTGGACCATCATGGAATAAAAGTGGAACTCAGTAACAACAGAAATCTGCAGATCTGCAGACGCATACAAAAACATGGAAGCTAAATAACCTTATGCTGAATGATAGATGGGTCAGAAACGAGATCAAGAAGGAAATTAGCAAATTTTTAGAACAAAATGAAAATGAAGACATGAGTTATCAGAACATCTGGGATACCGCAAAGGCAGTCCTAAGGGAAATTTATAGCATTACAAGCCTTCCTCAAGAGAACAGAAAGAGAGGAAGATAAC
The DNA here is from genome assembly GCA_963574575.1 of Galagoides demidoff. Classification (NCBI taxonomy): domain Eukaryota; kingdom Metazoa; phylum Chordata; class Mammalia; order Primates; family Galagidae; genus Galagoides; species Galagoides demidoff. The sequence goes on from CAUYQV010004038.1 coordinate 36,550, forward strand.
AACTTAATGGGACATCTCAAGCAACTGGAAAAGGAAGACCATTCCAATCCCAAATCCAGCAGAAGAAAAGAAATAACCAAAATTCGAGCAGAATTAAATGAAATTGAAAATGAAAGGATTATAGAACAGATCAATAAATCAAAAAGTTGGTTCTTTGGAAAGGTCAATAAAATAGATAAACCTCTGGCCAGCTTAACCAAGAAAAAAAGAGTAAAATCTCTAATCTCATCAATCAGAAATCATAAAGATGAAATAATAACAGACTCTTTAGAAATTAAAAAAATCCTTAATGAATATTACAAGAAACTTTGTTCCTAGAAATATGACAATCTGAAGGAAATCGACTAATACTTGGAAGCACGCCACCTCCCAAGACTCAGCCAGAATGAAGTGGAAATGTTGAACAGACCTATATCAAGTTCTGAAATAGCATCAACTATACACAATCTCCCTAAAAAGAAAAGCCCAGGACCAGATGGCTTCACATCAGAATTCTACCAAACCTTTAAAGAGGAACTAGTACCCATACTACTCAACCTTTTCCAAAATATAGAAAAAGACGGAATACTACCCAACACATTCTATGAAGCAAACA